>ML285398.1:1706-45238 GCA_005239495.1 Nicotiana undulata
TTTTCCTTTTCATTATCTGAAATGTCTTATCTTATCATCTCAATTGTTCACTTTCCAGTACTCAGTACCGTTTCTCAACTCACCATCGTACGATCCCAACTCAATGCAATGCTTATGTATGTATATATATATAACCGACACGGACAAGACTATCGGCCGAAGTCATAAGGGTGGGTCATAAGGACTGACTCGGTCATAAAACTCCACACCATCGCGTATCATACCTGCGACTCGTGTGCTGACTCGATAAACCTCCACGCTCGTGAATCATTCATGCGACTCGTGGGCCAATATCTCTCCCCGCTCGCAAATCATTCATGCGACTCGTGGGCCAATGACATAAACATATATACGCTCCCGATCACGAATCATACATGTGACTCGGGGCCAATGATGCAAAGTAAAACCCTCCCCGGTCACGAATCATACATGTGACTCGGGGGCTGATGAAAATAGTAGTATAATTCTTTCCTGATCACGAATCAAACCTGTGACTCAGGGGCTAATGAAAATATAAGTTCTCCCCGATCACGAATCATACATGTGACTCGGGGGCCATGAATGCATGAATACATGTATATGTGTATATGTAGACACCATGGTACCGACTCATCAATACTCAACGGGATCGGATATTCGCATCTCTCTTGATAGTCAAAGTTAGGATTTTATATCGTTATTATCCTCTTTTCTCATAATATCACCATGGTGGAATAATTCAAGTACAGGAAGGATTTACAACCACCTTCGTTTCGCTCAATAGCTCAGGATTTAGATTTATCTCATTTACTCCGTTCTCTTTATCAGTTATATCAGAAGTAACACAATTAATCAATTGGTGTAATTCATAATTCTTATCTGGATAATGTGTACATTTAATTCAAAGCTATCATAGCTCCATTTTATCATATACTGGCAAATAACTTGTACAAAACATGAGATAATATCAAACAAACAGCTAGAACATGCTCGTGGGTCCTACGGCTACCCAACATACAGTATAGATGCCACGTACGGACTCTCGTCACGTGGTACGTACGCAGCCCCCTCAACAATCACAATTAGCAACAAGGAGCCTAGGGGACATTTCCCCCTTACAAAGTTTGGAAAGGAGACTCACCTGGACAAGTACTCCTCCGGTCAACGGACCAATCAACAAGACGCACGAATCCTCCGAATTACCTTCGATGGCTCGCAACTAGCCAAAAACACATAATTATATCAATTTAGGAGGAATCAAGGAGGATTTATCAAAAATTTCCCTTAAAACACATTCTTGACGTACTTGGAATATTCAACTCCGAGCCTCGGCGTCCGGAAAATTACGATTCTTGAAGAAATGCGCTATACGTCGCCTAAGGATCAAGATTAACTCAATTAATCCTCCTATAATGGCCCAAAATCAGAAATTGAATTTTTTCTCAAAAACCCTCTATTCTTCCCAAGCCTTCCCATGGATTTTATGAATTCTCATGGATTATGGAAGTAGAATTCCTCAACAATTGAAGGAATGAACATGCGGGAAGCCAAAGAATTACTTACCTGAGTAATTAGGCCGAAATCACTGCTCTGGAGCTCTTGGGGTGTGCAACAATGGAGGAAAAATTGTGTTTGGGAAGAAAATTCACGAAATGGGGCTTTTTATAGGACTGGTCAGCAGTTTCCGCCCCTGCGACCCTTGGATCGCAAGTGCGGACTCGCACCTGCGGAAAAAGGGTCGCACCTGCGATGGGCCTGGGCACTGGGGGTTTTCGCTCTTGCGGAATTTGGGTCGCAGGTGCGGACTCGCACTTGCGTGAAATTGGTCGCGCCTGCGACAAAGGCCTGGGCCCTAGGGAGGTCGCGCCTGCGGAGCTTGGTCCGCTCCTGCGGAGCCGCTCCTATGGAAGAAAGGCCGCTCCTGCGAAAGAATCCGCACCGGCGAGAGTAAGGCCGCTCCTGCGGCAGGAGCCGTGCCTGCGATTGATTTTCCCACCAGCTATGTAATTGCTGGTTTTTGACCCCGCTTGGGGTCCGGGAGACCCCTGGGCCCACCCGAGCCCTCGACAAATTACACCAACCAATCCCAAATCATATGACGGACTCGCTCGAGCTCCCAGAACACTAAAAACATCATTCAAACCAAGAATCACTCTCCAAAACCCCTTAGATCAAACTTAGGATTTCAAGAAAAATCAAATGGCTCATCAATACGCCGAACGGGTCTATACTGCTCGGAATGACCCCAAATTTTGCGGACAAGTCATAAATGACTATACGGAACTATTGCCAGTTCCGGAATTCCATTCGGACCATGATATCACGAGGTCCAATTCCAGGCTGAATTCTAAATCACATGAAATCCTGAATTCCAATTCAGGTGCCGAAATACTCCCGGGTCATCAGAAACCCGAGGCGAACACACTCCCAAGTCCGAAATCATCATCCGGAGCTGCTGGAGCTGTCAGAACTCGATTCCGAGGTCATTTGCTCAAAATGCTGCTCGGAACCAAAATAAGCCAAATAGGCTAGCCTTCAGGAACCAAGTGTTCCTGAGCTGGCCAAATCACCTCTGAATCTCGAACTACCTGCCCACACAAGTCATAAGGCACGAGTAGCCGCTATGGAAAGAGTTATTCACGGGAACGGAGTCCCAACACACAAAACGACCGGCTGGGTCGTTACAAATAACAACTAGAACCGTACGTGCCCATATGCCATAACTTGCCAAAAATAAACAATACCAGTATTGCCACAACACATAGACCATGGCTCATCCCTATGTGTACAAGAATCTCAAAAGTAACAAATGAATTAAGAAATACTCAAAAATAAAAGATATCTCAATAATCAACAACTTCCACCTCAATGTGATAATAGCTTTCACAACTTCAAAATCGATAGCCCAAAAGGAAGATATTCCCACGAAATAACAACGTCAAGTAAAAGTAATTTAACAATAAGAGATATAACAAGACAATAAGAGATGTAAGAACTTCAACTAAAACATGTAAGACTAAACATAACAATAGAAGATAGAACAGGTGCAAACAATGTCAAATATAGCATTTGAGAGTAAATACAATAATAAAAGATATAACATGTTATGACAAGTTCAATTTAATGCATGGAATAATCGAAAAGTCTAAACCGGTCAAATATTATATATATCCCTTCTACACACTCGTCACCTTGTGTACACGTCTTTCACATAATACAAATAATACAATCAACCCAAATCCTACGGGGTAGTTCTCCCACACAAAGTTAGACAAGATACTTACCTCGACTAGGCCAAATTAACTCTCAAAAATAGTTCTCCTTAAAATTCGCCTCCACATGGCTCAAATCTAACTAATGACATAATATTACGAAACAATGCAAGGGAAACCAATTACGATATATAAATCTATGATCTTTGCACAATTTCCCAAAAGTCAATCCCCGGGCCAGCCCGATCAAAACCTAGGTCCAATGGTTGATTCCGACTACCCATATCCCCCCATATATGTGTTTTATTTTCAAATCTAAGTCCAAATCGACTCTTAAAACTCAAATTTTTATTTTTCAAGACTTTCAAAAAAAATCCCCAAATTTCCTCTTCGATTCTCATAAATATGATTTTAAATCTTGGATATAATCATTAAATATAGTTGGAAATTGATTTGAACCATTTACCCAATATTTGTAGATGAAAATCCCCTCTCTAAATTGCCTCCTACCAAGTCTACGATTCTAAAATAAGAGAATGAGATGAAATTCTGACTTACGAACCTTTTGTCAATTGCAGATAACGCAATTGCGACACTAGATTTGCAATTGTAATCCCTCACAATTGCGAAGTAAGTCTCGTAATTGCGGCTACTGAAAAGCCCAAGAGAAGTCATAATTGCGACATAGAATTTGCAAATGCGACCTATTTATCGCAAATTCGAACTGCCCCATCTAAGCAAAATTTTTGCGAATGCAAACCAGGCATCACAATTGCGATATTTGAGTCCCTCCTTTCATGCTCCAAATTGCGAAGCTGGTGCTCGCAATTGCCACAAATGCCACCAGCACACTAGCAACATGTATTTGAGTCCAACCCTTTCCAAAACATGTCTGAAACTCATCCGAACCCTCGGGGCTCCAAACCAAACATCTACACAAGTCTAATAATATCATACGAACTCGATCGAGCAACCAAAACAGAAAAATAACATCTAGAACTATGGATCGGACATCAAAATGCATGAATTTCAAAGAAAAGTTCAAGAACCTCTAGAATTGCAACCCAGCATCTGAATTCTATCAAATCAACTCCAACACAAAATTTTGCTGAAAAGTTCCATATAGAAAACATGCCTATTCCACGTCCCATAACCAAATTCCGAACCCAATAGCCAAAATTCAAACTACAGTCAAACTTGGGAAATCTTCTAAAGCTCTGATCGCCAACTTTCGTCAAACCAGATCAAATCAAGCTAGGGACCTTCGAATTCGATTTCGGGCATACACCCAGGTCCAAAACCACGATAAGAATATATAGGAACCTTCAAAGCACCATTCCAAGATTGTTGTCACAAAAGTCAAAATTTAGTTAACATTTCTAACTTAGACTTCTAAACCAAGGACCAAAAGGTCCAAATAAACCCAAAACTTTTTCGAAATGAAACTAACCAGCCACGCAAGTTATAAAACCACAAATGCACATGTATGAAGCATCAAAAGGGGAATCGAGGCTCATATACACAAAATGACATGTTGGGTCATTACAATGTTTCATCTAAATTAGAAGAAGCTGTTTTCAAGTTAAAATTTAAATACCTCCATTATTTCCGGCGATGGAAGGTTTTTCGATGATGAATTTTTCCCCAATCTGAATGTATTTTGCTTTGCTTATGAATATATTTTTTGAGAGTTTAATTAGCATGTGAAAAGAATAGAAAGAGGAAGAAGAAAAGTAGAATAAATAGAAGAAGAAAGGTTAGACAAAGTCCCCGGCAAGTGAATGTCTTTCGAAGGTAATGCCATGTCACTATCAAAAGTCCAACTAGTCACGATGGCACCTTACCCAACCCGCTTGGTAAGCCAAGGAGAGACAACACAACTTAATTAGGATAACAAGAATCAATAAACAAGATAACTGAACTTTCTGTACAAAAACCCAAGGATTGGTAGTACAAGATAGGAGCTTCTAAGAATTAGAATTTTACAAATTTGTTCAAATTATACATAAATAGATTTACAAATCCAAAGCTACCAAGAACAAGTGGCAGTTATAACTGGAACGTAGGTACATCTGCAATGTCAACTCCTACCATACAAAGAAACATCATCTCTAAAATTTGCACGCAAGGTGCAAAAATGTAGTATGAGTACAACCGGCTACATGTACACAACAAGTAACAAACCTAACCTTAGGTTAAAATTAGTGACGAGCTCGAAAAACGCTCAGAGTCCATTACCAGTAGCCAAATAACAACTCGCAATAATATAATAAATGCAGTACAAGAAATAACTCAAAAGATATTATGCTTGGCTCGTTCACACTTACAAAAAGTATACATGCTTTTCAGGTATAACAGTAAAGCTCAAATCTTTCTCCGTAGTCACCAAAATATGAGTATATCAGAAAAACTATGATTTTCTAAAATTTCAACATCAAATAAGACATTTCATTATCGATAGCATGAGGGAAGTACATCTCTATCCCTATATGTCAATATGCATGTCAAGTCATTGGTTATCATATACCTTCTAGTATGAGGAATATACATCTCAATGCCTACATATCAAATCTAGATGTCAAATCTTGAATGTAACAATAATGTCTATCATGAGGAAAATGCATCTCTATGCGTACATGACAAGTATGCATAACAAATAAATGATTTCACTTTGATATTTCTAGGTACTCTCACCCTCAACATGCTCAAGTTGTCTGTATCAATTACTCACTTCATCTTACACACACAATAACTCACCATCGTAAGGTGCCTGACTCATAAGCCCTTCACCAAAGCATGTGTATATATATATATCATTGTGCCTGCACTCACGTGTATAATAATAATAAATCTAGAACGGCGTGCTGCGGCGCCCAGCCCGATCCACAACAACACTCTCAACTTGGCTCTACGATCCACCTCAGTCATCAACCTCTCAAGTCTCAAGGGCTCACAATATCATATCACTCAACCCAACAACTCCAGATATGGAAAAATAATGATAACATGCGATGTAACAATGAGCAATGAACGGAGACTAAGATATGATATGAAAATGAAGAACCATGACTGAGTGTATATTTATAGTAAAATTAGATAATGCAAAACAACAGAAATAGTTCATTACACTTGTATCGAAAATAGTCTCATATCCTAAACATGTCCTCATACATGATTCACAACTCAGATAATCAAACAAGTAGGGAGAACATGGATGTAACACAATATAACAGTAAAACAAGTTTGGTCATAGTCTAATAGTTCAATCATGATTACCCGGTGCACGCCCACACTTGTCACCCCAATAAATCTCTTATAACATAGTTCCTAGGGTTAAATACTCTCAAATCCAAGATTAGATATGTAACTTACCTCGAATAAGCTAAATCCAATACCTAGCAAGCCAAGCATAACTCTAAAAATTCCATCTCGTGTGTATCAATCTTCGAACAGCTCGAAACTATCTAAAAGAAACAAACGACATCAAATAATATGCAAGGAAATAATCACAAATGATAAAGGTAGAATCATTACACATTTACTGAAAGTTAACCAAAAAGTCAAACCCGGGTCCTCACCTCGGAACTTGATATGAGTCACAATATCTAATAACTCATTCATCTACGAGTCCAAACATAAAAATCTCACTAAAATCCGACTCCGATTCGATGTTCAAAACTCAAAAGTTCACGTTAGGAAAGTTTAGGCAACAACCCCCAATTGCTCTGTGGAAATCACCAATCAAAAGCCAAAAACGAAGAAGAAATCATGGAATATAATGAAAACCAAGTAGAAAACACTTACCCCAATCCATGTGGCGAAAATCGCCTCAATACTCGCCCAAATCCGAGCTCCAAAGCTCAAAATATTATAAAATGTTTGAAACCTTCGAAATAGAGTATTTAAAGGTCTGTTCCAGATATACTCTTGTCATGACCCAAAATCCCTACTCGTCGTGATGGAACCTAACACACCAGCTAGGCAAGCCGAAACATGATAATGATGGTAAACAGAATAACGAAATTTGTAGAATAGCATAAATCTGAGGTCTCAATACAATATAACTGCTAATACAAAGTAAACCCCCAGAAATTGGTAAATACAGAGTCATGAGCTTCTACAATGGAATACAAGCCAAAACCTAAACAACAAATACACTTTATAAACTATAACAACAATATGAAAGGAAAAGACAAGTCAAATTGCGTCCAAGGATGCGACTCTACCTCATCTTGAGCAGATAGTCCAACAAGCAAGTATACTGCTGATAACTGGTTCCCACACCTGGATCTGTACAATTAAGTGCAGAGTGTAGTGTGATTACAATCAACCCAATGTACTCAATATGTATCGTAAATAAACATGGTGAGGTAAGGGAAACACAAATTATTAAATGATACTAGCGATTACCTGTGTAGTTTCATCCTTTAAACTGGTACAGAACAATAATAGAACCAAATCTTAAAGTTTAGTAAAAGATACCCGTGTGTGTAGGTGTACAGTTCCTCAAATACCCTCCTCAGTCATTACTCGACATACAGAGATGATATGATGTTAAATAAGATATATGATCAAGGAAATTTCAAGTAAAGATGACATGCAGAATCTGAATAAAACATTGGCCAGATTTCCTCAACGTTTCCATATCCTTACCAAACCACTTATCAGTTTCCTTAATAACCTCGTGTACACCATCAAGAGAGACACATGAGAGGGTGACCCTAGGGGGATGGATCCATATCCATATTCAAGCACGGCCAATTCAACGTGCTATCAGATCAGTGTGGTCACATGATCAAATAGATCACAACAATGCCACAAATGTGCAAAGCATCATAGCTTAAGGTTTAACAGTCAATTCTAGGCTTCTTATAACTTGAGAATAGCCCGTAAAAGAATGAATATTCCCGGTGTTAGCACATAGGATCAACCCCACACATGTGCGCACCCAATAACACGTAGTTATCATAATAATTCTGGCAACTAGTGCCTGGACCGTGTTAAGATACGATTTACCTCATGTAAATCAAATCACCCCGCTAGCAAGCCCTTCCCACGCGTATCAATCTCCGGGAAGATCATATCTGGCCAAAAATAACATAATATTATCAATAAAAGCTATAGGAATTGATTCAAAATGATAAAGCTAAGATCTTTACCCAAAAATTAAAAGTCAACCCCAAAGTTAACCCCGTGCCCACGTCTCTAAACCAAAAAATATTTTCAAAATCCGAACATCCATTCCAAAACGTTTCCAACCATACCAAAATCATGTAATTCCTACCACAAATCAACCTTCAAAATCCCAAATATCGCTCTCCAATCCCTTGTCAAAAATTCCACAAATCTTCAAACATGTGCATCCCCCAACCCCTATCACATACCACATCTCCAATGCTATGACCGCTTCTGTGGTCGCGCACTTGTGACCAATTCTTCGAAGGTGCGATCGCACCAGACCTGCAATTCTTCAGCATTTCCCCGAGTCCAAACTTCAATCACATTTCAATCTGAATCACTCACGTGGACCTCGGAACACCATCCAAACATACCAGCACATCCCAAAGCATCATACAAACTCATTCGAGGCCTCAAATCATATCAAACAATATCAAAGACACGGATCACACCCCAATTTAAGCCTATTGAAACTTATGGATTTCCAACTTCTACAATCGATGTCAAAACCTATCAAACAAATTTAGTTTGACCTCAAATTTTGCACACAACTCATAAATGACACAACGGACCGATTTCAACTTTCGAAACAAAAATCTAAGCCAGGTAACAACAAAGTCAACTCTCGGTCGAACTTTTCAACTCTCCAAACCTTCATTTTCCAACTTTTTCCAATTCAAGCCAAAACCATATACAGACCTCCAAATCAATATTCGAGTGCACTCCTAAGTCCCAAATCTCCATTCCGGAGGCGTCTACTCTAATGTCAATATCCAGTCAACTCTTTCAACTTAGGCTTCCAACCTTAGGACTAAGTATCCCATTTCATTTAGAAACATCCCTGGAACCAAACAAACCACCCCGATAAGTCACATGTCAAAATACGAACCTATAATAAGCAATAAATGGGGGAACGGGGCTACAATACACAAAATGACCGGCCAGGACATTACATTCTCCCCCTCTTAAACAAATGTTCATCCTCGAACGGGCCTAAAATCATACATGGAGTCTCAAATAAGTACAGATAGCTACTTCATGTCTCCCGCTCGGTCTCCAAAAGAGCCTCCTCCACTGGCTGACTTCTCCACTATACTTTCGAACCTGTCGACCGAAAATGGACACCGGCTCCACATCATAAATCAAATGTCCATCTAACTAAACCGTGCTGAAGTCAAAAACATGAGACGGATCACCGAAGTACTTCTGAAGCATAGAGACAAGAAACACTAGGTGGACACTCGATAGATTAGGTGGTAATGAAAGCTTGTAAGCCACCTCTTCAATCCTCTCAAGCACCTCAAAAGAGACAATATAGAGAGAGCTCAACTTGTCCTTCTTCCCGAAACTAATAGAACCCTTCATGGGTGAAACTCTGAGCAACACCTTCTCTCCCACCATGTAAGAAAAATCACGAACCTTCCGATCTGCATAACTCCTTTGTCTAGACTATGTTGTGCAAACCTGATCCTTAATCAACTTGACCTTCTCCAAAGCATCTAAACCATATCAGTACCCAACCGCCAGCCTCCCCTAGCTCAAACCACCCAACTAGGGATCAACACTGCCTCCAGTATAAGGACTCATACAGAGCCGTCTGAATACTCGATTGGTAGCTGTTATTTTAGGCAAACTCTGCAAGTGGTAGAAACTGATCCCAAGAACCCTCGAAATCCATGACACAAGTGCGTAGCATATCCCCCAATATCTTAATGGTGCTCTCAGATTGTCCATTCGTATGAGGGTGGAATGATGTACCCCACTCAACTATGTGCCTAGTTCTTGCTACACTACTCTCAAAAACTACAATGTAAACTGTTTGCCCTTATCTGAAATAATAGACACCGGCACACCATAAAGGTGAACAATCTTGCGGATATAGATCTCAGCCAATCGCTCTGAAGAATAGGTAGTCCCAATTGGAATAAAGTGCGCACACTTAGTCAACCAGTCCACATCACCCAAATAGCACCAAATTTCACCAAAGTCTGTGGGAGCCCAACTAAGAAGTCAATGGGGATACACTCCCATTTCCACTCAGGACTCTCAAGCCTCTGAATCAAACCGCCCGACCCTTGATGCTCGTACTTTATGTGCTGACAGTTCAAGCACCGAGCTACAAACTTCACTATATCTTTCTTCATCCTTCTTCACCAATAATGTTGCCTCAAGTCCTGATACATCTTTGCGACACCCGTATGAAATGTATAATACAAACTGTAGGCCTCATCAAGAATCAACTCACGTAACCTATCCATATTTGTCAGACAAATTTGGCCCTGCATTTGCAACACCCCATCATCTCTAGTAGAAACCTCCTTGGCAACACTATGGTGAATCGTGTCCTTAAAGAAAAACAAATGGGGGGGTCTTCATATTGACGCTCTCTGATGCGCTCATATAAAGAAGACCGAGAAACTGTGCAAGCTAGAATCCGACGAGGCTCCGAAAAATCTAACCTCACGAACTGATTGGCCAAGGCCTGAACATCTGATGCAAGAGGTCTCTCACCAACAAGAATATATGCAAGACTATCCATACTCACCGTCATTCTACTCAAGGCATCGGCCACCACATTGGCCTTCCCGGGATGATACAAAATGGTAATATCATAGTCTTTTAATAGCCCCAACCACCTCCGCTTAAGGCTCCGATGATCTGTAATACCTCACAAGATACGTCGTAAGGTAATGCCTCTAATTCTTCAATGCATGGACAATGGCTGACAACTCTAAATCATGAATGGGGTAGTTCTTTTCATAGAGCTCCAACTGGTGTGAAGCATAATCAATCACTCTACCCTCCTGCATTAAGACACACACAATACCAATCCGAGAAGAATCACAATACACTGTATATAAACCCGACACTGAAGGCAAAACTAGAACTGGAGTTATGGTCAAGGCAGTCTTAAGCTTCTGAAATCTCTCCTCACACTCATCGGACCACCTGAATGGGGTACCCTATTGGTTCAACCTAGTCAAGGTGCATCAATGGACAAGAAATCCTCCACGAAGCATCGATAATATCCGGCAAAGCCAAGGAAACTCTGAATCTCAATAGTTGATGACAGTCTAGGCCAACACTAAACTGTCTCAATCATCTTAGGATCTACCTTGATCCCGTAATTGGAAAACACGCGCCCCAAGAACTCCACTGAGCCGAGTCGAAACTCACACTTGGAGAACTTAGCATAAAGCTTCTCCTTCCTCAACGTTTGTGGTACAATCCTCAGATTGTGTGCATGCTCTTCCTGGCTACGTGAGTACAGCAGGATATCATCAATAAATACGAAAACCAACAAATCAAGATATGGATAGAATGCACTGTTCATCATATGCATGAATGTTTCTTGGGTATTGGTCAACCCAAAAGACATCATGAGGAACTCATAGCGACAATAGCGGGTCGTGAATGATGTCTTCAAAATATCGGAGTTTCGAATCTTCAACTGGTCATACCCAGACCGCAAATCAATCTTAGAGAACACTCTAGCTCCATGAAACTGGTCAAATAGGCCATCACTGTGTGGCAAATAATACCTCTTCTTAATCGTAACTTTGTTCAACTGCCTATAGTCAATGCACATCCACATAATACAATCCTTCTTTTTCACAAACAGAACCGGTGCACCCGAAGGCGAGACATTAGGCCTAATGAACCCCTTATCAAGAAGCACCTAAACTTTCTCTTTCAATTCCTTCAACTGTACTAGTGCCATACGATATTGAGGAATAGAAATGGGCTGAGTGACCAACACCAAGTCAATACAAAAATAAATGTTTCTGCCCGGTGGTATGCCCAGCAGGTCTGCAGGAAACACATCTGGAAAGTCTTGCACTACTGAAACATAAATAATGGTAGGAGTATCAGCACCAACATCCCTAACAAAAGCAAAATATGCCAAACACACCTTCCCAAGCATCTATTGGGCTTTCAGATATGAAATCACCCTAGTGGGAACATAGTGCAGAGAACCTTTCCACTCGATCAGAGGCAACCCCATCATCGCCAACATCGTTGTCTTAGCATGATCCGGAATATCATGACATGGGGACAACGAATCCATGCCTAAAATCACATCAAAATCAACCTTACTAAGCAATAAGAGATCAACTCTCGTCTCCAATCCCCCAATGGCCAAAAAACATGACCTATACACATGATCGACAATAATAGAATTACCCAGTAGCGTAGATACATGAACATGTGTAACTAAAGACTCACTGGGCATATCCAGATAACGAGCAAAATACGATGATACATATGAATAAGTGGAACCAGGGTCAAATAATATGGAAGCATCCTTGTGTCACACTGATACAATACATTTTATCACTGCCTCTGAAGCAACGACATCCCGCCTGGCAGGGAAACCATAACATGGAGCCTGACCGTCACCTGATTGGCCTTCCCCTCAAGGGAAACCTATAGCTACCTGAGCCCCATCCCGAGCTAGTTGTGCTGGCAGTGAAGTAACTGGTGCGAAAGTCATAGCATGGGATCTCTGCTATGGAGCCTACTCAATAATCTGGGGCATTATCTCTTGAGATGACTCAAATCCCCACACTTGTGGAAATCCCTCCTGGTGGGCTACTGACCCTGATAACCCGAGGAACTTCCTGTAGAAACCTGAGAAGTCAAAGCATGCTAAGAACTCTATGCTGGTAACGCACTAAATGATGACTAGACCGAACGAGCACTATAGAAACATGGCTAACTGAAGAACCACGATGATCGGGACTTACCATCTTAGTGGGCCTATAAGGACGACCCCTGTTGTGATGGGACTGTCCTCCAAAAGACAAACCGTTGAAACCACCTGAACCACGAAGCCTCTTGGCCTCATTCTCCTCGTGCTCCTTGTTGCAAAACTACTCTAGGCGCCTATAAATCTCCACCACCTCGTCGAACCTAGCACCAGACGCAATCTCCCATGTCATGATGAAACATAGTTCATAGTTGAGGCCATCAATGATCCTCATGATCCTCTCCATCTTAGTGTGAACTAACCATGTCGCATGATGAGACAACTCGGAAAATCTCATCTCATACTGGGTCACCGACATACCCTCTTGACATAGCTTCTCAAACTACCTACGCAACTCCTCCATGTTGGTCTATGGAACAAACTTATCTAAGAAGAGAACTTAGAACTCATGCACGTAGGTGGTGCAACATCTGCTGGTCTACTCAGCTCATAGGCCTCCCAACATCTGAAGGCTTCCCCTGACAACTTAAAGGTAGTAAATGAGACTCCACTAGTCTCTAAAATACCCGTCGTGCGAAGGATCCGCTAGAATCTGTCTAAGAAATCTAGAGCATCCTCTGACTCATCCTCATAGAATACTGGAGGTCTGAGCCTCCCAAACCGCTCTAGCATAATCTGCTACTCATCACTCATAGGTGGATCCATCTGGTCCTGATTTACTACAATCGGCTAGGTTGGTAGTACCCCCGATGTCTGAAGTCCCTAAACCACCTGCTCTGGAGTACGAGGGCCGAGAGTCTGAGCACCTCCCCCGAATTAAGAAGTGGCTAGTGCGGCCTGAACTGAAACCGCCTGAGCAAGGCTTGTGTATATAGTCAATATGCCAAATCTTCTTGAAGGCCAAGAATCACAGTGGGAACAGCTGGTGCCTGAGCTGGTCCTACCGGCTCGACCACATCTAGTATCTACTCCCGAGCTGGAGAAATTTGTGGCTACCTATGTGCTACTCTAGCTATTGTACAAGTTGCACCTCGACCTCTAACACGGCCCCGGCCTCTCGCGGCCCTAGCTGGTGGTACTGGGGGCCAACAACCCGATCTGGTCGCACGTATGCTCACCATCTGCTAGAAAATAGAATAATAAAAGTTTAGCTTTCTGGAATCAACAAATCTGCACGATAAGAATACAAAATAGGTGAAGTTTCCTAATGGTTCGGTAGCCTCTTGAAGTTAAGTACAGACGTCACTGTACCGATCTAACAGACTCTACTAAACATGCTCATCACTCGTATTACCGAAGAACCTATGAATCTGATACCAACTTGTCACGTTCCAAAACCCCTACTCGTCGTGATTGCACCTAACACACTAGCAAGCCAAGCCAAAACATGATAACCAAGGTAAACATAATAATTTTTTTTATATAAATAGCATAAACCTGAGGTCTTTAATACAATATAACTACTAACAAAAAGTAAATCCCTATAGATTGGTAAATACAGAGTCATGAACTTCTACAACGGAATACAAGACATAAAAAGAACAGCAAATACACTATCTGACGTGAAACAACAATATGAAAGGAAAAGACAAGTCAAAGTGCAACCAAGGATGCAACTCTACCTCGCCTCTAGCATATAGTCCAACAAGAAATTCTACTGCTCATGACTGGTCCCCCCAACTGAATATAAACAATTAAGTGCAGAGCGTAGTATGAGTAGAATCAATGTAATCAATTAGTATCATAAATAAATACGGTAAGCCAAAAAAAACACAAATTATTAAATGATCAAAGCTATCACATGTGCAGTTTCATCCTTTAAACCGATACAGAACAGTAATGGAATCAAATCATAAAGTTCAGTAAGAAGACATCTGTGTGCGTAGGTGTACAGTTTCTCAAATAACATGCTCAGTCAAAACTCGACATATAGAGATGATATGCAGTTAAATCAGATAAATGATCAAGGAAATTAGAAGTAAAGATGAAATGCAAAATCCAAACAAAACACTGTCCATATTTCCTCATTTTTCTATATGTGTACCAAACTACTAATCAACTTCCTCCATTACCGCGCGTACACTATCAAAACAAACATATGTGAGGGTGACCCTAGGGGGTGGATCTATATCCATTCGTAAGCATAGCGAATTCAATGTGCTACTAGCCAGGCGTGGTCATAGGCTCAATATCATAATCCGCCTGGCATGGTCAGAGTCTCAACAACACAATCCGCACGGCGTGGACACGGGCACAACAACACAATCAGCCCGGCATGGTCAGAGACTCAACAACACAATCCGCCCGGCGTGGTCACGGGTACAACAACACAATCTGTCTCATATCATACAAGAGAAAATAAACAAGTATACATGTATGAAATTAATGAATAACAAATCTCATGCTCCTCGACTGGCATAAATGACATGCTGAAGTGTATGCATGTGCAAAGTGTATTATCATATCTCAAACCGGCTATTTTCTTTGAGAATAACATTTATCAATTCATTCAGGGATTAAACCTATATGTAGCCTCAAACATGGCACAACTAGTTCACAACAATGTCACAAATACGCAAAGCATTATAGCTTAAGGTTTAACAGTCAATTCTAGACTTATTATTACGTGAGCACATCACGCACATGAATAAATACCTCTGGTGTCAGCACATGGGTCCAACCCCACATATGTGTGCACCCAATAGCACGTACCTATCACAATAATTCAAGCAACTAGTGTCTCAACCGAGTTTAGACAAGATACTTACCTCAAGAAAATCAAATCACCCTGCTAGCAAGCCCTTCCCACTTGTATCAAACTCTGGGAGGCTCGAATATAGCCAAAGATAACGTAATACTATCAGTAAAAACTGCATGAATTAATTCTAAATGATAAAGCTAAGATCTTTAACCGAAAATCAACCCAAACATCAACCTCGAGACCATGACTCGGAACCCTAAAAAATTCAAAAATTCTGAATACCTATTCAATAATGAATCCAGCCATACTAAAATCATATAATTCCGATCACAAATCGGCCTTCAAACCCCCAAATCTCACTCTCCAACCCCTAGTCCAAAATTTCCCAAATCTCACATCAAAAACACATAATCTAGGTTGGAAATTCAATGGATATTCAATATTAATGAATAAAAATGATCAAAAGTCACTTACCTATTTAATCAAGGTGAAAACCTCTCAAACAATTGTCACTAGACGAGCTTGCAAAGTCCAAAATGAGAGAAATCACGAAACCCTTCTATTTAAACCTTCTGCCAGTGATTCCACACCTGCGGTCACTTAACTGCTTCTATGAAAGGTGGCCGCATCTATGTCCGAAGACCTTCTAGCCAACGTCCACTAATACGGTCAAACAAGCGCTTCGGTGCACGCGCACCTACACAACAAACCTACTTCTGCGAAAAACTACACCAATCTGCCCTCCGCTTATGTGCTCTACTTCCCGCATCTGCGAGCTCGCTGCAGACACATCTTCGCACCTATGTATCCCCCAGCTCCTAGCACATTCCGCACCAGCAATGCCATTACCGCTTTTGCATTCGTGCACCTGCGACCAATTCTTCGCAGGTGCGATCGCACCAGACCTGCAGTTCTTCAGCATTTTCTCAAGTTTAAACTTCAATCAGATTTAAATTCGAATCACTCTTGTGGCCCCCGGAACCTCATCCAAACAAACAAACACATCCCAAAATATCATAAACTTAGTCGTGACCCACCGCAATTCAAGCTTGTTGAAACTAATAGATTACCAACTTCTACAATCGATGTCGAAACCTAGAAAATAGATTCCGATTGACCTCAAATTTTGCGCACAAGTAATAAATCACACAATGGACCTAGTCCAACTTTGAAACAAAAATCTGAGCCCGGTAACAACAAAGTCAACTCTCGGTCAACTTCTCAACTCTCCAAACCTTTATTTTTTCAACTTTCGCCAATTCAAGCCAAAACCATCTACGGACCTCCTAATCAATATCCGGACATACTCCTAAGTCCAAAATCACCATACAGAGCTATCAAAACTCCATTCCGGAGTCTTCTACTCATAAGTCAGCATCCGGTCAACTCTTTCAACTTAGGCTTCCAACTTTGGGACTAAGTGTCCCATTTTATTTCAAAACATCCCCGGAACCAAACCAACCATCCGGTAAGTCGCATATTAACAAACGAACATAAAATAAGTAATAAAGGGGGAAACAGGGATACAATACTCAAAATGACCGGTAGGGTCGTTATAACTCTTCGTGAATGCGGAAGGACCCTCTCGTTCGTGATGAACAAAAACTCACCGCCACAAAAAGACCCTATGCGTTCACGGCATAGAGCTCGCGAACACAATGCACATAAGATTCAAACCTTCGCAAACGCGACTAATACTTCTCAAATGCAAAGATATTTCCTCCAGCTCCCAGCTCATCAACTCAACTCTTTGCGAATGCGATCTGACGGATACGAACGCGATGCTTAGGCCTCATAAGGGTACGCGAACGCGACTACCCTATCACGAAAGTGATGAATGAAATACCTAGATCCCTTAATACACTACGCAATCGCAATCGCGAAGGAGGTCTGAAACACCAGAAAATAGCAGTGCTTGAAGAACATTGAAATGATCTGAAACTCATCTGAAACTTACCCGAGCCCCTCAGGATCCTGCCCGAACATGCTAACAAGTACCAAATCAAATCTCACATAACAATATTGAAACCACGAAACGAACCTCAAATCAGACTTTATGCACCTTTGGACATTCAACTTCCAAAACTCGTGCTGAACTATATCAAATCAACCCGGAATGACCTCTAATTTTGCACACAAGTTCAAAATGATGTAACAAAGATATTCCTATTCTCGAAATCATATTTCGGACCTAATATCATCAAGGTCAACTCCCGGATAAGTTTATGAATATTTCAAACCTTCATATTTGAACTTTCACCAAAATAGGGTCGGAACCTTCTAGAAACGTCCAAATGCAAATCCGCGCATATGCCCAAGTCCAAAATCACCATCCTAACCTAACAGACTCATCAAAGCTCCGATCTGAGGTCAAATATACAAAAGTCAAGCTTGATCAACTCTTCCAACTTAAAGCTTCCTAGTTGAGAATCGTTCTTCCATATCAATCCCGAATCACCTAAAAACCAAATCCGACGATTCGTCCAAGACTTCAAACAACCGAATGGAATGTAAATTCTCCAAATGACCAGTTGGGTCGTTACATAAAGTAAGGTAAAGAAGAAAAAAATAAAGAAGCAAAAGAAAAAGACAAAGAAAAAGGGGAAAAAAGAGTAAGAAACTAAATATCTAACTAAAAAATATAAAAAAGCAAAAAGAAAAATTCGATAATCATTTTTCTTGCTTCTCGCTCTTGAAGGAGAGTGAAATGCACACACTTTATCATGTATGTTTTAAGGGTGCAAATAATTCTACTTTAAAATAGTTTAGGAAGTAATAGAACATCCACAAAGATAAAATTTATGGTTGGAAATCTAGTTATAGGTGGGGTACTTATGCATTTTCTCTATTTCCTCTTTCCAATAATGATGATTTGATACGTATTCCTTTTGTAACATGTTTAGCCAAATTCTTAAAAAATTAGAAGTGCCTTTTATATTAATTTGATTCTGAAAGTTATGATGTTTCGCTTTATGTCGAGGAAAACGAAAATATTTAAAGTGATTTTTTACAACTCGTAGATGAATCCCTTTCACGACTCGTATATTAAGTTGATAACTAATGGTTCAGTACCTTTGAAATATTAGTTAATCAATGTATCAATGAAACTCTTATTATTTGATTGGTATTTAATAGTGGTGTTACGAATTGTAATGTTGACTTAGTCATGAAAAATGAGCATTTACTGGACACCGCAAATCTGCATGTGTTGTATTAGAGATTTAAGAGAAACATCAGATATTTCAATGAAAGAGACCCTTTCACAAACAACGGAAGTAGCACTGAAAGAAAACGACCTACACTATTTTCTACTACAAAAAATAAAAATTATTTATCCAAATTGCTATTACAGTATATGAAAAAGACTCAGTAATTCAAACAGACTCAGTATGCGTTGTTGTCATCTCAGTTTTTATACTTGAGTTCTTCTGCTTCTTCGTTTGTTTGAACTCCCCGTAGAAGTATGAGACGAAACCCCAAAGAGAAAGGAAAAGAGCAAGGCCTTTTTCCCCTGAAAAATTTTCCCTAAAGAAAACTACAGCTAGTACTTCTGTAACTGGAAGTAAAACCGCGATCATAACCCCAGACATCAACGAAGAAGAGCAGTAAATGACTCCAATAACACCCACAAAAAAGCATTGCCATATAATGGAAGTCCATACTATAACTATATAATATCTTGCTTCTCCTAGGTTATATTGTTTTGCTTCCCTTGACATTGCCTGCAAAGTTTGATCAATATGTTAATCCTTGCTCCTTAAAAAGAGATTGTCTGATCTATAGCTAAAAAAAAACTGAAACCGAGGAAGTATTTATAATACATCATATTTAGGTAAATTTGTTCGAATCTAGTACTGCTCGACATTTTATATACTTTATCCATTTCATATAACGTGTCATCTACGCAAAATGTCTCATTTAACCAAAACCCACGATATTGATATATATGCCAAATTTTGAGAAAGTATTCCATGACAAGAGTTTTCATCCCTCTACGGGAATGATTGAGATGCAGGGTAGAAATGAGTTACATGGAAAAGAAAATACCTGAAAGTCATTATTGGCGACCATTCCTACAGTACAAAAAGCAGTAGCGGCAAAACACATGACCATCTGAATCTCCAATACCAGCGTAGCATTAATAGCTTGTTTTGCCTTTAAGTAAATCAACTCAATACAAGGCAAAATGACTCCATATAAAGCTGCTGCCAGAAGTGTCATCATAAAACCGAGAATATAGGCTTTACTGGTCACACCCTCTGGTCTATCACCATTAGATCGAACACCCAATAAAACAGCACCAACTGTCAGGAGAACTACTGCATTGATAGAGTAGGGCGTAAACTTCAGCTTCACTATAAAGAAAGCACCTACTGATGTGAAGGCAAGTTGAGCAGCAAGAAGAAGTGAAGAGGTTGACACAGGGAGTTTTGATCCTCCCCACGAATAGAGAAAATCATCAACACCAGTAACAATACCAATAACGAATGATGCTATGAAGATTCTAGGTGTTATGAAGTAAAACTTGGCATTAGAACCTTCTGATTTTCGACGATAGAAGTATAGGATGGCAAGAGGTATAAGAGTTAGTGGCCATCCAGCAGTTTGTAACCAACTGCTAAGCCATATTCTTGAACCTCCCTCAACATAATATAGACGCATCATTAGAGGGCCACCACAGATACCGACAGCGAGTATTATGCAATTAATCAATAGGAGGATTCTCCTCATATTGGTGCTTAATCCTTTATTTTCCATATTTTTTTTTCAAGAGATTTGGATACTAAGTTGGAGTATTCTGTTGCTCGTGTTGAATGGTCTTCTTCTGCAAATGTTTGGATTATTGGACCTCTTGCAGTTGAGATCTATTTATAATTGAGAAATCTTAGTACATGTCCACGATTAAATTAATTTCAGTACTAGTAATTTTCTTATGATTCACAAGGGAAGAATATAACAATAAAAAAAATATAAAAGCAAAGCTAAACAAGCATTGTTTGTGCGTAGTTTGTTATTAAATTGCAGCGTTGAATTTCTGGTAAAACGAGTACACCCACCATGGACCATGCATATAACTTTGCCTTTGCACTTGTGAAAAGAAAAATATGAATTCGAATTAACAAGGATGGGACAAACGTGGGTTTTAGTTAAGAATTGAATAATTATGAGTAGCCACCCGACTATATGCCAACATTGTTTAATTGAATACTATGAGTAGTCAACTTTTGTCTTCTATCTTCCCACTCCCCCGCCTCTACCTAACTTTGGAGTTGGAGGGACGCGCGACATTGTTAGACTTGACTTCATTTATATTCTTTTTCTTATAATTTAAAAAAATGACGTGAAACTCCTGTGTATATGCATTTCTATTATTCGGAGTATATATGTTATCTGACCTTTTGAAGGACACAACGATCTGAAACCATTGTTTGTACACACCGAACCTTTTTTTTGTTCGGCCACATAAAATAGTCGTCATCTTGCTCGATAGATCAAAATTATTGCATCTGTCACCGCCCGAAAATCCCACCATCGGGATCATTACACTTACTAGGCAGGTCAACGTTAGCTGTCACACTTTTTTTTTAAGAAATAAACTTCACTAAACCCCTCTATTAAATAATAAAAAGATTTTGTGAAGTTCGAAAGGGTTTTTCAATTTTGAAGGTGATAGAAGATTATGTTTTAAAGGATGAACTCAGAGTCGCCACCTGACATTTGATTTCGGTGTGTCAGGTCACCGTTTTTTTTAATAACAATTTTTCCTTCAAAACACATTTAACTCTTAAATCAGTTTGCACCACAGATTCAGGGTAAGGGGGTTCATTTAACTCGGGGAGAAGGTGTTAGGCATTCCCCGAGTCCCGTGAAAGTCACAGTTGCGTACTCAATTTAGTTGGCTTTAAAGAATACTCACATTGAGGTAAAAAAAAACAAAAGATAAATAAACACACAAGAGGCTCGAGGTCGTCCCCACCTAATAAAAAAAATAAAACTAAAAATAAAAATATTATTCTATGCTTCCTCAAATTGTTCCGTCTTTGACCTTCAAATACAAATACTTCGGGGCATATCCCGAATAAAATATATACAAATCCTTCGGGACATTCCCCGAATAAATTTAACTAACAGGGACGACCTCTCACCTTAAAAGAGAAACAAAAAAACTAAAGTTTGCCTACCCGTGTGATAACGGCCTAGCATGCTCCTAGCAACCCGAATAACTAAAAAAAATAAAACGAGAATAACAAAATACTGCTTATGCCCAAATTACTTCTCATTATTAACCAAACCCAAAGTCCAACTTGAATTACTCTCAACTTATCTCAAGAAACCAAAACCCCTCTTTTGCTCTTAAATCCAAATATTGTCATGGCTTAACCAAACAAATATTGCAATCACACTTTCAGAAACCAAAGAACGCATCAACGGAAGTTTTAACATAAACAAACCAAATTAAGAAAGGTTTAGACAAACAACGCAATAATCAGAACAATCACTTCATAGTCATCAAAGATTAATAGAGAAGAAATTGAAAATCAGGGAAAGGAATTATATAACCTCAAAATATAGTAATTTTGATTTTGAAAATGCTTAAAACCGGAAAATTTGGACAGCGACAACTCGACAGAAACGCTAGTCCGCCCGAAAACCTCGAACGAACAACCTGGACGGAAAATTAAAACCCTGCCGGATCTGATTTTTTGTCGGAAGAACCCTTTTTTTTATATATTTGTGTGTGCCGGCCAGTGGTGAAGTGAAGAACGGCCGTTTTTCGGCGAGGAAGAGGACCAGCAACGGCAGATTTGAAAGGAGATGGGGTGGTGGATTTGGTGGTGAAGATGGTGGTTGAGGGGATGGAGCTTGTGGCCGGCCAGTTTGGGCGGAGTGAGGGTCTGGCCGCTGACCAGCCGCTGCTAGTTTTAGGTGGTGGCGGCTGGCACTTGCTAGTGGTGTGAGGTTGTCTAGCAGTTGTGGTGGAGAGATGAAGGGGTGGGGATGGTGGCCGTTGATTCGCCGGATTCCCGCGAGGGGCTGGGGCTGGTGAGGGTGACAACTCAAGGGAGTCTTAGGGTGGTGGTGGCGACTGCTTATGGTCTGTTAGGTGTGTCTTAGAGGTTGTAGAAGGGTGTATTTGAGGTGTAAGGTGTATTTAGGTTCTTAAGCTTAGGGAAGAAGAAGACCGCTTTAGGGTTCTATTGGGCCTTTAAAATCGGGTCAAAGACAACAAATGGACCTTCCCACTCAAAAACTCCCTCTTCCTTCTAAAAATATACAAAATTTATAATATAAAAATATAAAACAAATTCTAATTAATTAAAATAAAAAATACTATATTGTGAAACTATTTTTGATATCTTTTCGAGATTATATAAAAATACAAATCTTAGTAAAATAGTATGACTACAAAACATCAATGAAACTATTTTTGTAATTTTCGTTTTTTTGTGATAAAATAAAGTAAAAGAGTTAAAACTAGTTAAAATAACGATATTAGGCCTAAACTAAATATTAAACGCTCAAAATGTATAAAATTTCGGGGAGGGTAAAAAATTACATGTCTACATTAGCTATATCTATTAACCATTTTAAATAATTGTTTCCAAATTAAACGACAAGAATGAAATTGAATAGTTTGCAATAAGGAAATAAGCTAATAAGTGACGAAATCCAAATACACATCCCGGAGCTGGTGTCACGAGTACATGAGCGTCTAAGATACTACAGATAATGGTCTGAAATAAACACAAGTGTCTGAATCAAATAAACAACTAAAAGAAGTAGAATGGGACTTTAGGGTTGTGGACGTCTTGCAGTTATGAGCGCGTAATTTTTGCCCCACTGTCACTCCCCAAAACCGAGGGACGGGACCGGCGCCTAACCGAGTGAACCCGGTCAAGCAAGCCTGTTTAGCCTTTCCTACCCGACCCGTTTCTCCCCGTGTTTATAGCATACATTATTTTCATGAGTTAGCAAGAGATAAATCAAAAGCATATGTTCATAATATTAAGTCCATTTTCCTCTTTCACCGTAACCAGCATTAGATCTTCCAAAACATACATACTAATTACAATGTTTACAGTACGGAATCACGGTTACGTATAAATTCAACAACTACCCAAAAGGTACACAACCCACATCAGTATCTACGGAGCCTCTAAGAGTTCGCAGAAATATATAGACCTCTCGGCGACAAGGACCTGGCTATACCTAAAAAAAGAGACAACGTGTACGAAAGAGATCAACATGTGTCTACACACGGACCCGGGAGGAAGTAGGGCTCAACAAAAGCTGCTGAAGGGAGGAGAAGAAAGCACCACTATCGATGGTCAGCGCTACCTGCTACAGAACAACCTACATCCATTTACAAGATGTAGCGCCCCCGGAAAAAGGGACATTAATACCATTGAATTGGACTAGTATGTATGAACAAACTTACTCTAGAGGATAAACATCAACAGACAATGATACAAATAGAGACATCATATAATGATTCACCGAAGTAAAGAAAAAGCCCAACAAGAGTCACCATGTTTCTTATCCCGTTTTTCCATCTTTTGGTTAATATTCTTTTAAGTTCAAGTATTATTATTATTAATGAACCACCGTGTCGTTGTCACACGGAGTCCGGTCTCGGCCCGACCGGCTAAGCCATCCTAGGTGAGGCCCTCAACAACATCATATCTCATATCATCACCGTGGCATGTTCACACGGAGTCCGGTACTCGGTCCGACCGGCTGGACCATCTCAAGTGAAACAGTAAGGCCATAATCAACATCATATCTCAATTTCATCTCTCCATGTGTACGACATGGAGTCCGATCCCGGCCTAATCGGATAGGCCATCTCACGCTAGGACATTCCCCGTTATTTCTTTCATGTTTTAGTCACTTTTATCATTTTCCATCTTTTGATTCACATTACATGTCATTTCACTCTTTGATTCATCTTTCATATCATTACAATCCTTTGGTTCATATTTCATATCATTTCAATCCTTTCACATCTACCACACCCATCATATAAGAGGATTGCACATATAGTAAAAGAGGAAATATAATGATCACAATGCATACACTCAAATAGCATAACGATATGGTAGTGACATAGAAGCAAGAATTTCTTAATTTGGCACATAAGGCACATAAATTCCACAGAGAATCAAACAATAGAATCATACCCGGAAAGTTAGCACAAATGGGTTTATACTATGAAGATTAGAGTTAGCCATATATAACTCGATTGGGGTTTTTTCCCCTTAAATTTCTACCACAAATCTCTGGACCTTCTAGCACCTTCAATCTGGAGTAGGGAAAACTTCGTATACTATTCTTGACGAAGATTACACCGTACACTTAAGCTATCTTCAAGAGGTGATGCAAGATGGAAAATGTGATTCTACTTTAATTGTCACTCCTTCTGTGCAATCTTAACTTTTTCTTTCCCCAGTTTGACGTCTAAATTAGATCAATGGTTTAAGTAATTATCACTTCTCGTTGCGACTCAATTCTCCAATTTTAGTTGTCAAATGGTAATCTCTTATCCCTAACCTAACCTATCCTGATTCCATTCAAATAAAACTTATATCACAAATTATGTTTCTGTGAATTATTTTAAACTTTTCTATGAACCTATATAACACTCTGGTCCAACTTCACATCACTATACAACCTTAAGAACTCATTGGGCTCACCCGCTTCACAAATTCCACGTAAAACCAAATTCCATACAGGTAAGTTTCGTTTTGGTAAGTCATAAAACACTTTAAAAACAACATCTGTAAGACCCATTTGTATATACATATTAACAAGTGCACTAGTCAACATATAAGTTCATACTAAATCCTAATACAATTACTCTACTGACGATCTCAATCCCTTCCTTTCCCAACACAAAAGGTTGTTATAACAACTAGCAATTACTTCTTATTATATGTGTGGGGCCCCTTTTGTAAGATGACTTGGCCAAATATTTTCTCTAAACATGACACTTATTTTTATAACATATGAGTCATAATGGTCTAAAGACCTTGCTGCCACGTTAGGGTACTTGGTCTTAACCATTCTATGCCTAATTATTTAATTAGCTTAATCAATTAATTATCCACGAATCCATAATTAATCAATTATCCACATAATTAAGAATTGTCTCAAATTACTTAAAATACAACTCATTTTTAAGACACTTTATACATCCTACTATCACGGTCATATGGTACCTTGTATGGTACTAGTTCATAAGTACGGGTATTATAGCTCTAACCGTATTTTCGAAAATGACAAATTTCGACCAACCTCATTTTCTTCAACTCGTTTACCCTATCACCTTCTCGACTTTACTTATCACTTGTTATAAATAGCGTAATCCTTATAATATCCAAATAATCTTTTTCCTTGGACTAATGTCAGTTACCTTACGACAAAATCAACGTACAATACTACAGGGTGCAACATCGTCATAATTTAATACTGTGAAGCGTAGCATCATCGTAATATAATACTGCGGGATGTAATATCGACGTAATATTGCGGGGCGTAACATCATCCCCATTTTGGAACATTCGTCCTCGAATGTTGACTGATTTTCTTATCATTTTCATAAATTATAGCTCTTGTGAATACCTTAATACTCTCCTTGCCATTTAGGCAGTTGTTCTATGAATAACTCCAAAGGCCAGGGCATTCCCCCCTTTAGGCCTCTTTCCCACGCCACAACTTGCAGTTACAATTCTTCTAATCTGGTAACTGTCGCAACCTTCTATCGTGCAGCCCATACGACACTAACTTTGTTTGTGTGCCCATGCGGCTCTTCTCTCTGTCTGGTGGAATCCCAGGAAGCTCATCCGGAAAAACATCAAGGAACTCATTCACAATAGGCACAGACTCGGGAGCAGGCACCTCTGAAGTGGTATCCGCAACTCGGACCAAATGGTAGATGCACCCCTTTCTGATCCTCTTCGAGGCCTTAAGGTAGGAAATAAACCTACCCCTTGGCACAATATTATTTCCTTCCCACTCAATAACTGGTTCATTAGGAAACTCAAGCTTCATAATTCAGGTTCGACAGTCGAGTTTAGCAAAGCACGAATAGAGCCAATCCATTCCCATTATTACATCAAAATCAACCATCCGTAGCTCAATAAGATCGGCCGTGGTATCCCGACCACACACCATGACAACACAATTCCTATAGACTCGTGCGGCCATAATAGATTCACCAACCGGAGTCGACACTGAGAACGGCTTGTGAAGTTGTTCTGGTTCTATCCAAAAACTATAAGCAATAAAAGGAATGACATACGATAAAGAAGACTCGTGATCGATAAAAGCATACACATCATGAGATTGAACAGTCAGAATACTTGTAACAACATCTGGAGAAGCCTATGCACTCTAACGACCACTCAGGGCATAGAACCGACTGGGTCTTCCCCGACCCCGTGCCCCTAGCTGCACCATGCCCTGCTGGTGATGGAGGGCCTCGGGCTGGAGGGCGTGCTGAGGATGTAGCAGCTGAAGAACTGGATGGCTGGGCGATGCCCCAACCTGCTCCCTGGCTGGATGAACGGCAGTCCCTCTGAATATGACCTCTCCTCCCACACCCATAACACAATGGCATGTCCAGGTGGTAGAGCCCCGAATGCCACCTGCCACACTTAGGACAGAGGGTCCCCTGTTGCTGCTTGAAACTCTCTCCTGATCGATATGAAGACGAACCTCCTGGTGCCTGAACCGGGCCCAAAGCGACCTCCCTGCTGATGACTGTGCCCTGATGGCGGGGCATTGGATGAAGACTGAGCATAAGACTGAGATTTCCCTGACGAACCTCTCCCGATGACTGGTCTCCCACCTCCAAATGAACCCCCAAGGTTGCCCGCTGATCGGGCCCTACTGCTACTACCTTCTCGCTCCATCCTTAGCTTCAACTTCCGAGTCTCTGTAGCCTGGGCGAATCCCAAAATGTTCCCATAATTCATGTCGGAATGTAGAGCAATTGTAGCAGCTTCATTGACAACCAAAGAACCAAGGCCCTGCACAAATCGACGAACACTAGCCTCCATAGTCGGAAACATCTGAATAAAATACTTGGAAAGGCGCACGAACTCCATATGATACTCCCACACACTCCTATTACCCTGCTTGAGGACCTTAAACTCTGTAGCACGGGCTGCCCTAGTCTCGGTGGGCAAGAAATGATCTATGAAGGCATCTACAAACTCGCCCCATCTTGCCGGAGGTCTCCCCTCCTCACGGGAATCCTCCCACATCTCGAACCAAGAATATGCCGCTACCTTCAAACGATAAGAGGCCAACTCTACTCCCTCTGTCTCAATAGCATGCATGACTCGGAGGGTCTTGTACATCTCGTCGATGAAATCCTGAGGATCAACCTCGAGGTCAGTACCTGTGAACTCTGGAGGGGCTAGCTGAAGAAACCGGTTGACCCTGGAACCTGAAGAATCCCATTGCTCGCTAGAGGACGTAGGGGCAACATTTGATATCTGGTCCTGAGAGGCCACCAATTGCGTCAACATCTGAATGGCTTACCTAAGGTCCCCATCAGAAATACCTGGACTGAAAGCTGGGGCTGGAGGAGGATCAGGAATATCAGCGGGAGGGATCGTGGCACCCTCCGCTGGAGCAGGAATTGTAATAGTCTGGCCAGGAACGAAGGAGTCAGGCTGATTCAAGGTCGGGGGATTATCCTCACCCGCACCAACATATTGAGAATTTATGGCCACACTTGAGGTGGCATCGGCCTCTAGGCCGAGTCGAGCTTTCTTCCTGGGTTCCATTTACTGAAAGTTGAAACAATGCACGAGTTAGAGAGAAACAACCTCATCTTTCACTCCATCACATGACACATATAACAATGAAGAGTAGTATTCCTAAATGTCCATACAGCCCCCTAATTAAATATGTGGTCGACAACACACCGATAAGAAAGGCTCTACTAGACACTGCTCCAAGATATCCTAGGACACTTTTAACCTTAGGCTCTGATACCAAGTTTGTCACGCCCCAAAATCGAAGGACGGGACCGGCGCCTAACCGAGTGAACCCGGTCAAGCAAGCCTGTTTAGCCTTTCCTACCCGACTCGTTTCACCCCGTGTTTATAGTATACATTGTTTACATGAGTTAGTAAGAGATAAATCAAAAGCATATATTCATAATATTAAATCCATTTTACTCTTTCACCGTAACCAACATTAGATCTTCCAAAACATACATACTAATTACAATGTTTACAGTACAGAATCACGGTTACGAATAAATCCAACAACTACCCAAAAGGTACACAACCCACATCAGTGTCTACGGAGACTCTAAGAGTTCGGAGAAATATACATACCTATCGGGGACAAGGCCCCGGCTATACCTCATAAAGAGACAACGTGTACGAAAGAGATCAACTTGTGTCTACACACGGCCCCGGGAGGAAGTAGGGCTCACCAAAAACTGCTGAAGGGAGGAGGAGAAAGCACCACTATCGACGGTCGGCGCTACCTGCAACCGAACTACCTACATCCATTTACAAGATGTAGCGCCCCCGGAAAAAAGGACATTAGTACCATTGAATAGTACTAGTATGTATGAAAAAACCTACTCTATATAGGATAAACATCAACAGGCAATGATACAAATAAAGACATCATATAATAATTCACCGAAGTAAAGGAAAATACCAACAAGTGTCACCATGTTTCTTATCCCGTTTTGCCATCTTTTGGCTAATATTATTTTAAGTTCAAGTATTATTATTATTACTAAACCACCGTGTCGTTGTCACACGGAGTCCGGTCTCGGGCAGACCGGCTAATCCCTCAACAACATCATATCTCATATCATCACCGTGGTATGTTCACACAAAGTCCGGTACTCGGTCCGACCGGCTGGACCATCTCAACTGAAACAGTAAGGCCATAATCAACATCATACCTCAATTTCATCTCTCCATGTGTACGGCATGGAGTCCGATCCCGGCCTAATCGGATAGGCCATCTCACACTAGGACATTCCCCATCATTTCTTTCATGTTTTAGTCACTTTTATCATTTTCCATCTTTTGATTCACAACATGTCATTTCACTCTTTGATTCATCTTTCATATCATTACAATCCTTTGGTTCATATTTCATATCATTTCAATCCTTTCACATCTACCACACCCATCATATAAGAGGATTGCACACATAGTAAAAGAGGGAACATAATGATCACAATGCATACACTCAAATAGCATAACGATATGGTAGTGGCATAGAAGCAAGAATTTCCCAATTTGGCACACAAGGCACATAAATTCCACAGAGAATCAAACAATAGAATCATACCCGGAAAGTGAGCACAAATGGGTTTATCCTATGAAGATTAGAGTTAGCCATACATAACTCGATTTGGGGTTTTTTCCCCTTAAATTTCTACCACAAATCTCTGGACCTTCTAGCACCTTCAATTTGGAGTAGGGAAAACTTAGTATACTATTCTTGACGAAGATTACACCGTACACTTAAGCTATCTTCAAGAGGTGCTGCAAGATGGAAAATGTGATTCTACTGTAATTGTCACTCCTTCTGTGCAATCTTAACTTTTTCTTTCCCCAGTTTGACGTCTAAATTAGATCAATGATTTCGGTAATTATCATTCTTGTTGCGACTCAATTCTCACATCATAGTTGTCAAATGGTAATCTCTTATCCCTAACCTAACCTATCCTGATTCCATTCAAATAAAATTTATATCACAAATTATGTTTCTGTGAATTATTTTAAACTTTGCTATGAACCTATATAACACTCTGGTCCAACTTCACATCACTATACAACCTTAAGAACTCATTGGGCTCACCCGCTTCACAAATTCCACGTAAAATCAAATTCCATACAGGTAAGTTTCGTTTTGGTAAGTCATAAAACTCTTTAAAAACAACATCTATAAGACCCATTTGTATATACATATTAACAAGTGCACTAGTCAATATATAAGTTCATACTAAATCCCAATACAACTACTCTACTGAGGATCTCAATCCCTTCCTTTCCCTACACAAAGGATTGTTATAACAACTAGCAATTACTTCTTATTATATGTGTGGGGCCCCTTTTGTAAGATGACTTGGCCAAATATTTTCTCTAAACATGACACTTATTTTCATAACATATGAGTCATAATGGTCTAAAGACCTTGCTGCCACGTTAGGGTACTTGGTCTTATCCATTCTATGCCTAATTATTAATCAATTAATTACCCACTAATCCCTAATTAATCAATTATCCACATAATTAAGAATTATCTCAAATTACATAAAATAGAACTCATTTTTAATACAGTTTATACATCTTACTATCACGGTCATATGGTACCTTGTATGGTACTAGTTCATAAGTACGAGTATTATAGCTCGGACCGTATTTTCCAAAATGACAAATTTCGACCAACCTCATTTTCTTCAACTCGTTTACCCTATCACCTTCTCGACTTTACTTATCACTTGTTATAAATAGCGTAATCCTTATAATCTCCAAATAATCTTTTTCCTTGGACTAATGTCAATTAACTTAAGACAAAATCAACGTACAATACTAAAGGGTGCAACATCGTCGTAATTTAATACTGTGAAGCATAACATCATCGTAATATAATACTGCGGGATGTAGTATCGACGTAATATTACGAGGCATAACATCATCCCCCCTTTGGAACATTCGTCCTCGAATGTTGACTGATTCTCTTATCATTTTCATAAATTATAGCTCTTGTGAATACCTTAATACTCTTCTTGCCATTTAGGCAGTTGTTCTATGAATAACTCCAAAGGCCAGGGCATTCCTCCCTCTAGGCCTTTTTCCCACGCCACAACTTGCAGTTACAATCCTTCTAATCTCGTAACTGTCGCCACCTTCTATCATGCAGCCCATACGACACTAACTTTGTTTGTGTGCCCATGCGACTCTTCTCTCTGTCTGGTGGAATCCCAGGAAGCTCATCCGGAAAAACATCAAGGAACTCATTCACAATAGGCACAGACTCGGGAGCAGGCACCTCTAAAGTGGTATCCGCAACCCGGACAAAATGGTAGATGCACCCCTTTCTGATCCTCTTTGAGGCCTTAAGGTAGGAAATAAACCTACCCCTTGGCACAATATTATTCCCTTCCCACTCAATAACTGGTTCATTAGGAAACTCAAGCTTCATTATTCTGGTTCGGCAGTTGAGTTTAGCAAAGCACGAATAGAGCCAATCCATTCCCATTATTACATCAAAATCAACCATTCCTAGCTCTATAAGATCGGTCGTGGTATCCCGACCACACACCGTGACAACACAATTCCTATAGACTCGCGCGGCCATAATAGATTCACCAACCGGAGTCGACACTGAGTATGGCTCATGAAGCTGTTCTGGTTCTATCCCAAAACTTGAAGCAATAAAAGGAGTGACATACGGTAAAGAAGACTCGGGATTGATAAGAGCATACACATCATGAAATTGAACAGTCAGAATACCTGTGACAACATCTGGAGAAGCCTATGCACTCTAACGACCACTCAGGGCATAGAACCGACTAGGTCCTCCCTGACCCCGTGCACCACCCCTAGTTGCACCATGCCCTGCTGGTGCTGGAGGGCCTTGGGCTGGAGGGTGTGCTGAGGATATAGCAAATGAAGAAGTGGATGGCTGGGCGATGCCCCAACCTGCTCCCTGGCTGGATGAACGGAAGTCCCTCAGAATATGACCTCTCCTCTCACACCCATAACACAATGGCATGTCCAGGTGGAAGAGCCCCTAATGCCACCTCCCACACTTAGGACAGAGGGTCCCCTGCTGCTGCTGGAAGCTCTCTCTTGATCGACCCTGAAGATGGAAGCTTCTGGTGCCTAAACCGGGCCCAAAGCGTGATCCCTTCGCCCTTCCTACTTCTAAAACTACACTGACTTGATTCCTTTATAGCCAAGGCTATGTAGGCAACCTCTGAAGCAAGGTTCGGTCAAAGTGTTTCAAAACGCTTCCAAATAGAGTACCAGACGGGCAAAAATTGCTCGTAATTGCTCAGTTTTTCTTTGCCTGAAAACTCTACGTGTTCTCGAGCAAAGAGGGGCAGCTGTGAGCGCCTAATTTTTGCCCCACATGGAAATTACTCCTAAAAAAGTAACCAAAAAATATTTTCAGTAAATAAATAGCCTAGCCACACAATAAATGGAATTTAAATTAAAATTAGAGTTAGAGTGGTTAATATCGCAAAATTAAAGAAAGGAAAGAAGAGGTTAGTTTTTGTTTAAACTATGCTAAAGCACAATTCTTTAAAGTGACCCAATTGCCAATTCTCACCCCCAAACCCTCGAGCCCATTTCCCTAACCTACCCATTGGCCCAATATCCCCTCATCCCTAAAATATACCCTAATCCCCTCCTCTATATAATTAAGACCTAAGACCTAAAATTAAAAAAATAAATCCCCTCCCTTTTTAAAAGACCCAGCGCTGTTTCTGCTTTTGGGTGGCTCCCACTCCTTCACCTTCAAGACTTCCGTTCATGTCCTTTATTACTCAAATCAAATAAAGAATAGCTATCAGCATACTCCAAAAACCGAACGCCCCTCTTAGATTTTCTATCTCTAATGAGCAGACACAAAAAATGAAAAGGAGATATGAAATAGAGAGCTAAGAACGCAGCTACTGCACTCCCCCTTTTTACTCATCTTCCTCACCCCTTAGCTCCCATAAACACCACCAAAAACTAAGCAAAATCCAACCAAAAGGAGAAACAAAACCAGCTAAAAACCAATCCAAAGAAGTTCCAAATTCTGCTCAAAATGGCTCTGCAAATCCAGATCTAAACAACCAAAAAAAAACTAGCTTCAACACCGATGAAAACTAGCTCACAAATACCTTGAATCGCCATAAAACAGCATTATCAAAATCGAGTTTTGAGGTTGTCGATGACAAGATTCACACGAATCGCTGTGTCGAATTCCGGTCAGTGGCCTGATGCATTTGTCTTATGGACTTGTAGAAGAAATATTTGAGGTCAATTTTCATCTCTTTCTTTATTAAGGTTAAATCTTGGTGCTATATACTAATATGTTATTTGTTGGACAGAAACTCTGTTATAGATAAAATTGTTATTGGCTCTTAATTGTTGCACAATTAATCTTGTAAATCGTGTGCTTCTGCCATTTTTATCTTGAGTTTGGATTATTTCTAGTGAAAGGGAGGATAAAGTCGTGAGTAAGAAAGGGTCAATTTCGTTTCCATCCAATAATGGGGCAAATCAGATGGAAATCAGAGCATCTTCTGATGGAACTTTGTTACTGCCGAAAAGGGTCTAGCATTACAAATGGAATTGGTACATATTCAGGATATCATGAAAATGACATCCATTATTGGTGTCATTTTGAGTTTGGATTAGTTCTATGTGAGAGAAAAAAAATTACTGAGTGGATTTGTGTCATTATCATGCATGTTATGATGTCTTAGTGGCATTTTCCTACGTCCAAGAGGTAGATTCTATTATTTTCTAAATTATACATTCAGTTCTAATTGCTCTATTAAAGAATTTTTATTGAAATGCTTTATGTACTTAATCTGTCTATCATAATTGTGTACACGTTCGTGTGACACGAGTACGTTTTTTAAAATGAACACTCGTAGCGATGCCTTCAGGAGCAAATTTTTGAAATTATTATCGGAGTTGCGTACATGTTCGCGTGACGTGATTTTGATTTCTTTTACAACCAAAACAAAAAAAAAATGCGCTTGCGCAACTTTGGCTATTTCTTCAAAGGAATCAAGTGTTGTGAGTTATGTACACGTCCGCGTGGCATGATTTTGACACGTCCGATTTCCACGGGTTTAAGCATACGTGGCCCGTCTTAAGATAACTCTTTAAATAAGATTGAATAATAAAAGCAGTAAAAATATAAAAATTGCACATAGGTGTAAAAGCAGTAATTAAACAATTTAGGCCAAGTTTAATCATTAAGCGACCGTGCTAGAACCACGGAACTCGGAAATGCCTAACACCTTCTCCCGGGTTAACATAATTCCTTACCCGGATTTCTGGTGCGCAAACAGTTTAAACATAGTCAAAATTTCTCGGTTTGGGATTATAAATAAATGGTGTCCCGGAACACCGTAAATCATCCGGGTGGCGACTCTGAAACTAATAAAATAAATCCTAAAATCGAATAATGTCACTTAAAGTGGAAAAACTCCATTATCCCACCCTTACTGGTGAAAAAGAAGGTGTGACAGCTCTGGCGACTCTGCTGGGGATCAAACCCAGAATCTCTGGTTTAGGGTTCAAGAATTTGAGCTTGTTAATTTGATTTTACTTGGCTTCATTAATTGTGATATTACTGTATTTTGTGCGCTCAATGTTCTAAATGTTATTTATTTACCGCTTTGATATTTATTTAAACTTTATTTAAAATGTCTTCTTACACCTCCCTTCTAAGTCTTCTAAAATTGGTGCACACATTTGCGTGGCCCGCCTTTCTGTTAGGGTCATACCAAGTAAGAAATATGGGGATGGACTAGCCACTAGGCCGGATAGCCTTTCGTGCTACTGGTACGTCGCTCCCACCCAGACTCGAGTTGTCCGCTCGGGTAATCCAGGTCTAGAACAAAATCCCCAGGTTTAACCATAGAATGAAAAAACCTCATGCCGGATCCCTAGTAGGAATGTTTATTTGCATGACGTGCATTTTGACTTAGGGGACTCAACACAGGGATTGGGTCCGTCTAGGACAGGTGTACCCAAAATGAAAGACCATCCTGATGCATCTTATCTGCTATGTGTACATTTATTTGATTCGGTTTGTGTGTTGACCGGCTAAAGGAAGAAAAACCACAGAAAAACCAAGAGTGTGGTAGGATAGAAAAATTTACCCGATTTTGAAAACCCCGATACTTAAAAATGCCTCGAAACTCTGCCAAAATTTTTGAAAAAAAAAAGAGAAAAAAAGAAAATGTATTACAAAAACTAAAATAAGTTAATACCCTATTTTCTCGGTTATGTCAAAATTGGCGGAACTACGCAGGTCTGATTCTCACTGGATGTGAGATACATTGGTAAACCTCATCGGTCCCGACCCCAATTTTAAAAAATCCAAAAATATTTTCCTATAATTCCTTCCCGAAAATCCCGAAAAGAAAAAAAGGAAGAGATTTTTTTTTAAATCCAAAAATATTTTCCTTGCTTTCTGAAGTCTTTCAATCATTAATAAAAAAATAGGTAAAATAATCAATCAAAATCCAAAAAGAAATATTTTTCCCTTCTACAAACGTATTTTCCAAAAACAAATATCAGAAAACAAAACTCCAAAAAAAATAAGAATTCCTTTTCTTCTTTAGAAATCTTCTTTCGCAAGTATCATAAAAATTAGAAAGTTGAAGTCCAAAGATATTTTCGCTTTTCTTCAAAAAATTCGCTTTCGAAAATTATAAAGAAAACTCGGAATAAATGAAATATTTGCTTTGTAGAGTCTTTTTTAACAAAAAAAAATATTTTTCTAATCTTTTTATAAGTCTTTATTTAAAGTCCCTCTTTTGAAAATTTAGATGCAACATTCAAAATACAAAAATATTTTCTTTCTTCTCTAGAAGTCTTTATTTCCAAAAAAAAAAAAAATTCAAAATAAGAAAATACAGGTTTCCTTTATCTTGAAGTATTTTTTCAAAAATTAAAAAAAAAACAAATAAAAGAATTAAAAAAATTAAATCTTGCTTTTTAGAAGTGTTTCTTTCAAACATTTTAATCAAAACATCAAAATAAAAGAGCCAAAAATATTTTATTTCTTCTTTTAAAACCTTTCTTTCAAAAATTCAGAAAAATAAAATAAACGAAATTCAAAAAAAGAGTTAGCTTTATTTACTCCATTCTCAATCTTCCCGGACTATGCAAGATCTGATTCATGCATCGTCATGATACGTAGGCAATCCCCATCGGATTCGATCAAAGGCATAGACAAATTGAGTGAAAAAATAAATAAGAAAAAGGAAGGAGAGAAAGAAAATTGAGTGAAAAATAAAGAACAGAGCCAAAAACAGCGAAAACAAAGAGTGAAAAGAAAGTGAAAAGAAATAGTGACAAAATAACTGAGAAAAACAAAGAGTGAAAATAACAAAAAGAGAAAGGAAAACAAAATCGAAATATGGAAAATTCAAAAAAGAAAGAAAAAGAAAGGGAGAGATAAAAATTAAAAGGGACATTTAAAGGCCGGGATGAAACACGCAACCGTTCAAACACATTGTAGAAACGTTTAACTGTTAGGTTCATTGCACCCCAACATGCGATTTCCTATATGTTAAATGTCTCAAAACTAACAAGGTTGTTTGGTGTGCAAATTAGCCAGGTTTTGGTGGTTGGTTTTGTTGGTTGTCCGGTTTCCCATCCTTTACAAGACCCAAAGATAGTAGTGGCCTCCGCAAGTAATCTGCCAATTATCGGTCCTGAGGATAGCCCGTCATCGGCTATTCCGCAGTCGGAATCAGCAACTGCTGAACAAAATAGAATGTTGCGTCGCCACATGCTGGAAATGTGGGATGCCTGGTCTAACGGTAGGGAACCGCCAAGTGTAATCCCTGGTTTTCCTGAGTCGAGTCCCAGTTCAGACGAGCTTTCCAACATCCTTGTGCCGAACTCACTCTTTCCATGTGGCCACCCTCTAATGCCACCTAATGGCCCCAGAATGCCTTCTGTGGATCACCCCCAGGCGCCGGATTAAAGGGCATAACCAACAATGTTCGCTGCACCACCAGTCTTCACTACGGCACATCCAACAGTGCCCAAGACAAACTCTTACCCTCAACACCCGCAATATGAGTCTCCCATGGGTCAGGAAAGAACAATGAGAAACCCCGAGCAGGAAGAAATGGCTTGAAAGATGAGAAGACTAGAGAAAATATTAAAGAACATACAGGATTTGAGTGGTCAGAAGAGTCTCTCCTACTCCGATTTATTCATGTTTCCACATGTTCACCTGCCAGTTGGCTTCAAGACGCCAAAGTTTGAAAAATATGACGGGCACGGAGATCCGATTGCTCACTTGAAACGATATTGTAACCAGCTGAGAGGTGCTGGTGGAAAGGAAGAGTTGCTAATGGCCTACTTTGGAGAAAGCCTCACCGGGATCGCTTCTGAATGGTATACGGATCAAGAACTTACTCATTGGCATGTGTGGGATGATTTGGCCCGAGACTTTGTCCGCCAGTTCCAGTATAATGTGGACATCGCTCCTGACATGAACTCTTTGTCCAATTTGAAAAAGAAAACTACGGAAAGCTTCCGCGAATATGCTGTCAAATGGCGTGAGCAAGCCGCCCTAGTAAAGCCTCCAATGGACGAAGTAGAAATGGTTACAGTCTTCCTACAGGCCCAGGAGGTGGACTTCTTCTAGAACATGATGTCTGCTATGGGTAGACCGTTCGCTGAAGCTCTGAAAATTGGGGAGATGGTCGAAAATGGTTTGAAAACGGGCCGAATTTGGAATCAATCTGCTTTAAAGGAAACATCACAGGCTGTTCAGAATGGTTCGGGGGGTTCGATGAATAGAAACGAGATAGAAGAGGGAGCCATGATGGCTTCGAGCTCGAAAGGGTCCTGCAGGGCATTCAACCAATCATATATGCTTCTTAAGGTCCCACAACATTATTATCCCTTTCAAGATGCTCCTTATGTCGTGGCACTGCCTATCTATGCGGTGATGAACACACAACCTTACACACGGCCACAAAATTATACCCAAAACCGAGCTCCACTTCCCAGAAGTGTCCATCCGTACCAAGACCCATATACTCCCCAACATAATGTTCCCCAATATAATCCGCGCCCAAGAGAGCCTTTCCAAAAGAATCAGTTCACCCCTATTGGTGATTCATACTCTAGTTTGTTCCAAAACTTGGTCAGGACAGGTCTGCTGCAACCAGTGGCCCTAAATCGGCCGAACCTTGAGTCCCCCTCGCACCGAGCTGATGCTAGATGTGAATACCACTCTGGAGCAGTGGGGCATGACACTGAAGATTGTTGGACTCTTGAAAGAGCAGTGGAAGATCTCATCGAGGTCCAGGCAATAGTGCTTAGGGCTGAAGATGACTCCTAATATGATGAACAATCCCATGCCTGCTTACACTGGGCCAGTAGTTGGAATGATTTGTGAAGATGAAGAATTTGATCCGGCACTAAAGGCCATTGTAGCCATTTCCGAGACAGAATAAAAGCCACAAAACGGTCGCCATGCCTAAAAGTTCCCCCCATCAGATGGGAGTCTCGGTAGCCAGTCTTGCTATCCTTTCCGCATCCGGATTATCTCACGGTGTGATCCGGATGTTTTACTTTATTGTCTTACTTTCCGATGTAAACCCTTCTATCTTTAAACTTCAAGAAAAAAATCGATCAAAAATCAAAAAATCAAATGGGATTAATATTTCATTTTCCAAGAATGTCTCTTTGCTTAATCTTGTCTCTTTTCTTACTCTACTTTCAGTTCTGATAAATGCAGATGTCAATAACATGACATGCTTGCAGACTTCATGCCCATATCCCAAAACGCTGACAGGCTTCGAAATAATGAATCAAGAATCAGAATGCAAATGAAGTTAGGTCAAGGAAATAAAACAATCGGAACAACCAAAGAAAAATTGGTTCAGATCGGCAAGGTCCATACATTACTACAAGAGTACTGCCAAAAGAGTGCGTTTTTACTTGGGATACATCAAAGAAAATGTACCTGAAACAACTGTCAATGCAGGTGCAGTCAAAAGATCCTAAAACGGTGTCAGACTTTGAAATAATGAATCAAGAATCAGAATGCAAACGAAGTTAGGTCAAGGAAATAAAACAATGAATCGGAACAGCCAAAAGAAAATTGGTTCATATTGGAAAGGTCCATGCATTGCAACCAGAGTACTGCCAAAAGAGTGCGTTGTACTTGGGGCTCAAAGAAAATGTCCCTAAAACATTTGTCAACGCATGGTGCAGTCAAAAGGTACTATGTTTGATCCTCCATATGTTTTCAAATGTTCTCCGGTTGGGATGACGAAGGCTTTCATTCTCGCTACCCAAACACCATTAACCCCTTTTTTCAAACCCTTTGAGGTGGTTACTTTTCTTTGATTACCATCTTTGGAACCCGAAAGTGTTATTGGAAAACAAGGAAAAAATTGTTGATAAATGAAAATAAAATGAAAAAAGAAACAAAAAATGATGAAATGAAAAAAAAAAAAAAAAAAAAAAAAAAAGAAAAGAGAAAACAAAACAAAACGGAGGAAAAACATGACAAAAATAAAAAACAAAAACAGAAGTTCCTGAACTACGTTTGACTTGATTCCGAAAGGATACGTAGGCAGCCTCTCCCTGGTGTTCAGTCACACCAAATTAAAATCCACATTCCCCCAAAAGTGAAACTGGGGAAGAAGTTATAATGGTTCGACGATGTTTTCTCCTGAAAGGTTTCCAAAGTTGTAATTCAGTCCAAATTCTTTTCACCAAAATCCTGTTCAAGTCCTTCCGATCAATCGACAAAGATAACCAAAATTGGAGGATATAATTATTTGGATCTGATGCAAGCAAATGAGAGAAATAAAATGACAGAGTCTTATCGGTGAAAACTCACACAGGGCACCGTGAGGCGACGGTAAGAAGAGAAATTAAAATGAGAGAGTCTTGTTAGTGAAAACTCGCAACGAGCGCTACAAGGCGATTGTGAGAAGAGAAATAAGAGAGGTTAGTTGGTGAAAACCCGCAAAGGGCACCACTGATCGAAAAGGATAATGGGTCACAGACATGGACACAGTCTGGGGCAAGGTTTCTCAATCTCGAGGTAATAGTTATGATGAATTTTTGAGAGTCAGATGGTTTACACGGATCAGGCATTCAGTACAAAAGGCATGTCATGTGCATTGAAGTCTGCATGCACTCTAGATAAGTCCTTCTTTCCTTTCCCCGAAAGGGACACCTTTTGTTTAAACTCATTGTCCATTATGTCATTTATTTTTCTTTTGAATCCCTTTCGGTCTAACTCTGTTCTGAAACTAAGGCAAAGAAAGGATGGCAAGACTGATTTATAGGGCTCTTATTTGACACGGGCTAATATGCAAAAGGCAGTCGGCCTCGTCAGGGGCATCGAGTCGATCTCGACTGGCCATAGAGACCGATGCTTCAAACTCAACCCATGAGAGGTAAAATCAAGTTGAAGTGCCAATGAAAGCGAATGAATGTTGAAACGTTGAGTCCCACGTGACTAATCATCTTGGCAAGGTCGGAAAAGCAAAAATACTCCAAGTGCCCTAAGGCCAAAGTTGGACGAAAAGTCAGAAATGAAAGGCCAATAAAGGCGAAATAAAGTTGGAAAGGTTAAGTCTCATATGACTAACCGTTGCAGTAGAATTAGAGGGGCCAAACCTCCCCCCCCCCCCCCCCCCCCCCGACACTCAGGAAATCCAAAAGAAAAGGCAAGTGAAAGGCCTACAAAGGCAAAATAAAGTCAAATTGTTGGGTCCCACGTGACAAATCGCCATGGTAAAATCTGGAAAGCCAGGGTCCCCGGGATTAGAGATGAAACCCAATCCCTAGCAAACAAGCAAGTATTTGAGATCTTCGTCAAAAGAACTGAGAACAAGCAGTTGAAAATTAAGGCCGCAAAACCATCCACTGTTTCAAACTAACAAATTGTTCTTTGTTTGAAAATATGAAATAGGTGCAACTCGAAAGCCACCTTGCAAAAAGCAGGTGCAACCAAAAGAAATTGCGCAAGGGCTAGAAGGAGCTCTGCAGCAAGGGCTCCAAAAAGGGAAGTTTCCTCCAAAAAATCTTTCCCGCATTCACTTATTCTCTGAAAATAAAATGAAAAAAAGAAGGAGAAAATGAAAAAAAAAAGCGATATTGAAAATGATTCAAACCTAAGGTAGTATAGCGCCTCCAATCCCCAACTACACCTGTTCCAACATAGGGTCTCCACTCCCTAGTTGATGCCAACATAGGGTATACACTCCCTAGTTGATGCCAACATAGGGTATACATTCCCTAGTTGATGATTTTTCCAACATAGGGTATACAATCCCTAGTTGATTTTATTTTCCAACATATGGTATACACTCTCTAGTTGATGCCAACATAGGGTATACACTCCCTAGTTGATGATTATTCCAACATAGGGTATACAATCCCTAGTTGATTTTATTTTCCAACATAGGATATTTCATTCCTTAGTTGATGCCAACATACTTTCTTGGGTTTTCTTCATGCTACGGTTCTTTCCCAAGAAATACATTTTGAAGTGAACCGGGTGACTTGTCCCTATGATAGATGGTGTGACAACTTTCTTAAGGGAATTAGTCTTGTGTTGCTAGGAAGAGACTCTTGGATTATTTGGTACTAAAGAAATTAATCTCTTGTATGAGAAATGTGATCTAAGAATACCCCTCCAGAAAAAAAAATGAGTTTTAAATGAAAAAAAATAAGTTGCATGGTGCAAAACAATTTTTGTGATAAATTCTTGGCTCTTGTAGTGACTCTTTACATACTAGCTCGAAATTATTGCTCTAAACTCCTATAAAAAAAAATAAATATAATATAATAATAAAAGGAAATTGATCAATCCTTGATCGATTCATGTGCCATGTGTGTTAGTGCTCGTATAAATAATTCTTGTGTTTGCGTCAATCATCTAGAACTTGCCCGGTTGGTTTTTCAACGCTAATGATAGTTATGTTTGGTTGGAGAAATGACCTTAGGCATTCTTTGTGTTATCAAAAACCCGTTAGCCTTTCAAGCCACCATTGTTTACATGTTATCATTAGTTACCCCATTTGAACCTTGAACCTTTTCTTTGGTAACCTCAATACTAGCCTAATTTTTTTTTTAAATAATTCCTCTTTTGAACCCGTCCCTCCTTGAATGTTGAGAATGAGGCGAAAAGCCTAAGTTGGGGATGTAGCGTCAAAGTGGAAATTAGAAGGTACTCTCTTGAAATCAAGCTCCAAAAGAAAAATGCAAAAGAAAGAAAAGTAAATTTATTTGTATAAAAAAAAAAGAAAAAGAAAAAAAAGAGAGCTTTGAAGAGAGGAATTGAGGTATGAAAATGGTTCTAGGTTAGTAACTAAGTGCAAATGAGGCTATGTGGTTTGAATTGACACAAAGTGCAAAAAGGAAGAAAAATGTGAGTAGTGTTCAAGGAGGGTGTAGCCATTTCCCAAATGTGTATCCTACCTTTCCCCAAACCTACGTTACAAGCTTATAAAGTCCTTATGGGATCTCCAACTGAATATTCTTGAATATGCTATGAATTAAAATAAGGGCAAGCCTATGGTATGATTGTTTGTAGCACTTGAACGTTTTTGTGAGTGTGAGTGACTTTGTAAATATGTCCCTTGTTGTTGATATTGTAAATATTGTGAGTTGGGACTTTCTTTCGTTCTTGTGAGGGCATATGAATTAGGATTGGATGGTGAAATATATATATATATAAATGAGTCGAGCATGTATAGTAGATTAGTGTTGTTGAGTCACTCCTTGAGGCTTTTTCTTATCACTTTATTGTTTTTGAAAAACCCGTGCACTTCTTAAAATTGTTTGTAAATGAGGGTGTAATTCGATTAAGAAGCATACTTGAGCCTAATTATTACTACCAACCAAATCCATTAGTTTAGATGCTTGAGGACAAGCAAAAGTTTAAGTTGGGGGTGTTAATATGCCGGAGAATTTTGGCACATTTAATACCATAGTGCTTAAATTATGGCTCGTTTCAAGAG
>MDKH01027917.1:0-11906 GCA_005239495.1 Nicotiana undulata
ATGAGCATAAGAAACATCCCTAATTGGGGGAATATGGGGTGGGGTGGGGGTGGGGGTGGTGTGAGGAGTATAGCATAAAGAATTATTTTCCTAAAAAAGTTTTTCTACTCTCTAACCAAAGAAAATCTTTTTTTTTTCAACAGAAAGAAAAGATTGCAAGTCAATTAAAAACACCAAGCTGCCCTTGTATTAGCCTTTAGGTAAAATTATGTTTGGACAAAAAAGAAAAAAAAAAGGTAGATGCTTACAAAAGTGAGTGAAAATCGTTGAGACCTTTCAAAGTAATGGCTTGGTTAGACAAGTTTCTCCCTGGATTTCTTTTATTTAAAAAAAAAGGTATTTCCTCCCTCAACTTGAGATGTTATCCGCTTTTTGGGAGAAAAAGTATTTTTGGATAGAAGTAGAAATAATTTTATGAGAAGCAGAAAAAGTAGCTTCTCCCCATAAATAGAATCATTTTTTGATTTTTCTTCTTATCAAAAATACCCTTAGCAAAATATCATATATATACCTAAATAATCTTTTTTAGCTTAAATTATTTAGTACTATATAATGACTTTTAGGATAAACTTTCATATTTGTTGAATAATTTTTTGATATATTTAAATCAATCTTGAAAAAATAAAGTCTTTTTCAGTTTTATTTTCATATTTTACTTAAATAAAACAAATTTTTTAAATTATTATCTATAGTTATAAATATTTAAGATTATTTATCTAGTTATAAAATATTAACAACAACAAGAACAACAAACCCAGTTTGATCCCAACATGTGGGGTATGGGGAGGGTAGTTTGTACGCAGACCTTACCCCTACCTAATGCAGGTAGAGAGACTGTTTCCAATAGACCCTCGGCTCAGGAAGGGCAAGAAGAAGAAGAGGAAAGCAAGGAGGGAGGAAAATGGAAGAGAAAATAAAAAGGAGAGATAAAGGATAAGTAGTACCAAATAATAGCAACTTAGAATACAATACCTGAGACGAACAAAACCACATAATGTAATAAAAATCTAAGAATATGAAGGGACATGCATGCTACTAAGACTATCGGTGAACAACTATAAACTACCTACTAACCTTCTACCTTAATCCTCAACCTCCACACCCTCCTAACATGGGTCATGTCCTCAGTGAGATAAAGCAACGCCATGTTCTGCCTAATCACCTCTCCCCAGTACTTCTTAGGCCTACCTCGACCTCTTCTCAAACTCTTCATGGCCAACCTCTCACACCTCCTGACAGGAGCATCAATGCTTATTCTCTTAACATGTCTGAATCATCTTAGCCTCGACTCCCGCATCTTGTCCTCCACGGAGGATACTCCCACTCTGTCCCAGATAGCTTTATTTTTAATCCTATCTCTCTTGGTACACCCGCACATCCATCTCAACATACTCATCTCTGCTACTCTCATCTTCTGCATGTGAGAGTTCTTGACTGGCAAACACTCATCCCCATACAACATAGCTGGTCGAACCACCACTCTATAAAACCTACCATTAAGTCTTAGTGGTACATTCCTATCACACAAAATACCGGAATCGAGCCTCCACTTCATTCATCCCGCTCTGATGCGATGTGCGACATCTTTGTTAATCTCCCCGTTACCCTGGATAATAGACCCGATATACTTAAAACTCGCTTTCTTAGGGATAACTTGAGCATCAAGCTTAACCTCTACATCTGCATCATGGGTCCCGTCACTAAATTTGCACTCCAAGTATTCTGTTTTGGTTCTACTCAATTTGAAACCTTTAGACTCCATGATCTGACTCCAAACCTCCAACCTCGCATGAACTCCGCTACGCGTCTCGCCAAGCAATACTATATCATCAGAAAATAGCATGCACCAAGGCGCCTCCCCTTGGATGTGACGCGACAGTACATCTATCGCCAAGGCAAATAAAAATGGGCTAAGAGCCGATCCCTGGTGCAACCCCATCACCACAGGAAAATGCTCCGAGTCACCACCCACATTCCTCACCCGAGTCTTAACATCATCATACATATCCTTAATCATCCTAACGTACGCTACCGGAACGCCGCTAACCTCCAAACACCTCCACATGACCTCCCTCGGAACTTTATCGTATGCCTTCTCAAGGCCAATAAACACCACATGCAAATCCTTCTTCCTCTCCCTGTACTGCTCCACTAATCTCCTTACCAGATGAATCGCTTCCGTAGTCGAACGCCCCGGCACGAATCCAAACTGAATCTTAGAAATAGACACGCACCTCCTCACCCTGGCCTCCACCACCCTCTCCCAAACCTTCATAGTGTGACTCAACAACTTGATACCCCTATAATTATTGCAATTTTGTATATCACCTTGTTCTTGTAAAAATAACACCTCCATTCTTCGGGCATCTTCTTTGTCTTAAAAATAACACTAAACAGCTCAGTGTGCCACTCCAAACCTGCCCGTCCCGCGCTCTTCCAGAATTCCACCGGGATTTCGTCTGGCCCCGTCGCTCTGCCCCTGCACATCTTACGCATCGCCCCTTCCACCTCCTCTACCGTAATCCGTCTACAGTATCCAAAATCCTGCCGACTCTCGAAGTTCTCAAACTCACCCAGCACAATGCGTCTATCCCCCTCCTCATTCAACAATTTATGGAAGTATGTCTGTCATCTTCTCCTAATGAGTGCCTCATCCATCAACACTTTTCCATCCTCGTCCTTGATGCACTTGACTTGGGCTAAGTCGCGAGATTTCCTCTCCCTCACCTTGGCCAACCGGTACAACCTCTTGTCCCCGCCTTCGCCCTCGAGCTCCTCGTATAAACGAGCAAACACCGCATTCTTAACCGCCGTAACTGCTAACTTTGCCTCTTTCTTTGCCTTTTTGTAACACTCCCGATAAGTCCTTTTTCCTCCTCATTTTTACTCTATACTAACTTCAAATAAGCAGTTTTTTTTAGCTTCTACTTTACCTTGAACCTCTCCATCCCACCACCAGTACCTTTATGACCCACATGAGAGCCCTTCGTGACCCCTAAGACCTTTCTAGCAGCTACCTTAATGTAATCTGCAGTCGTGAACCACATACTAGACGTGTCCCCCTACTCATCCAGGCCCTCATAGCCAACAACTTCTCCCCTAATTCCTGAGCTTTGTCCTTGGTCAAGTTACCCCACTTGATCTTAGGTTGCGCGCACCCTGCCCTCTTCCTCCTACTCCTCTTGATCTTCAGGTCCATAACTAGGAGCCTATGTAGAGTTGTGAGGTGCACCTTGTAGTCAGTGCACACACCTTTATCGCATTTCCTGCAAAGAAGATAATCAATTTGAGTCTTGCCCATTGAATTTCGGAAAGTGACCAAGTGCTCTGTCATTATTCATAATTTGGTACTTAACTTGCTCAAAAGTATTTTTTAAATTTATTAGCAAATATAATTCTCTTAACTTATTAGGCAAACTGTTTATTTCCAAAAATATTTATTCGAAAAACGCTTTTAAAAAAGACACTTATCAAAATAAGTCTTCTCGTATTTGCCCATTTCTCCCGGTGGGATATTTTTGAAAAAGAGGCACGGGCGTCACAAAATACTACTAGTACGTACTTATTTTTTTATCTTTTTAAACACTCTAATGTTTCGAGGGAACAGATAATGTGGAAAACCCGCCTTCCTCAGCATACGTTACAGCTCCATTGATACGCCTATGGTGGGTCGTTAAATTTTAGGGGTCGGATTTGGTGGGGAGTTGGGGATTTGAAAATTTTAAGCCAGAAAATTCTTCTTGCTCGTCACTCGGAGCTCTTACAAGTATAGAAGTTTTACCCATCCATGGCCACTGCAGCAAAGGCATCCCTCCTCTTCTCTCCGTCGCCGGCGCCTGAGGGCTTTCTCACAACTCGTCTCTGCAAACTCTTCCCCACTCAAAAGCCTTCTTTTCCCACTCCCGCTTCCTCCTTCTTCTCTTCTATTACCTTATCTAAGGTCCTCAATGCCGATGCTGTATATACCAAATTGCCTCCCCGACTACGGACTGCGAGGCAGGAGCTGGAGCGCGACGCCATTTCTCTCCTAAATGAGCGAATTCGGCGGGAGCACGCCAAGAGAGATCAATCCCATCCTCTTAGACCGGCCATGGATTCGGAGGAGGCTGATAAGTACATTCAGCTGGTGAAGGAGCAGCAGCAGAGGGGCCTCCAGAAGCTCAAAGGCGACAGAGCTAGACAAGCTGGTGCAGGTGCAGACGATGCAGCTCAAGCTACTTTTAGTTACAAGGTGGACCCTTACACTCTCCGTTCCGGCGATTACGTGGTGCACAGGAAGGTCGGAATTGGACGATTTGTCGGCATCAAATTTGACGTTCCCAAGGATTCCAAGGAGCCTATTGAATACGTCTTTATTGAGTATGCTGACGGCATGGCTAAATTACCCGTTAAGCAGGCTTCTCGTTTGCTCTATCGTTACAATCTGTACGTACAAATTACCTTTTTACTTACCACGTACAAGTTATACATTTATATGTACTAGTAATTCCTTGTCCCTTGAAAAACTAATTTGTCAGTTGGCTTCATTGTCCAAGTTCCCAAGCTTATTGAGCTACAACTCATTACACTACTGTTCATTTCCCCTCCTTTTATGGTAACTAAAGTCATGCAATAACTTCTTTCATTCATTCTGTCTAACGGAGTACAGTAGTTTTCTCGAGTGGAGACTTAGATTTGCACCTCTCAATCCAAGCAATATCTTGAATAATAGTTTTCCCAGTCACGACTCACGAGTACGCCTGCTCACTAGATCGCTTAACATGCCTTTTCAGCTCAAGCTAGCTTCTTTTTCCTTACTCACAAGCTTATCAGCCTTCCAACCCTTGTTAATCCAACATACTTCTAAGTGCCTAGGAAGTAGGCATCTATCACAGTTTCACATCTACAAGACCTACTGGAACATTTTCCTTGTGCATGAATGATGGAGAATTACAGTATTTAGGAATATCCTCATTTTTATTGCATAAAACGAATGATGAGTTTTTAGCAAGACTGCACCCCTCTATACCAGCTACACCATCATGGAAAGATAGCCGAGTAATAAAGGCCAATTTGCTGGTTTCAGCCGAGAGCCTATATCAAGACGCCATAGGAGCTTTAGATTTTGAACTGTTCCAGGCACTCTTTACATTGCCCTGGTCCTTTTGATTTGAAGGCCTCTCTTTCAATTACCAAAAGCTGTAAAGAAAAGGAAATGGATCTGCTCTATCTATGATTATCACTGCATATCACATTTCCGGAGGCGAGATCAGGGTCTGATTCTCGTTTTGGAAAAAATATAATTATTAAGACGGAGATACATGCTTTGCCTTTTATAGTCCTTCATCATCATCCTTGGAAAGACTCTGAGTTATGAGTAACCGTGGGACCAAGGGAAACCTGGAAATGTTCTTTATTATCAATATCGTGTGTCAGAGAGATAGTCTAAATCTGCAATTTGATTAGTGCTTTTTTAACTATTCAGCCCTAATGAAACCAAAAAGCCACGGACTTTGAGCAAGTTAAGTGATACTAGTGCATGGGAGAGGAGAAGGATGAAGGGAAAAGTTGCAGTTCAGAAAATGGTTGTAGATTTAATGGAGCTATATCTACACAGGCTAAAACAAAAAAGGCCTCCATACCCAAAGACTCCAGCCATGGCTGAATTTTCATCTCAGTTCCCTTTTGAGCCCACACCGGATCAAAAACAGGTTTGATTGTCTCTTCTGTATCTTTTAAATTCTGACGTCAACCTGCAAGGTGTCTTCTGCAGTTATTGTTTTTCATCCAGCTGGTTCAGCAAGACATATATGAAATTTTTTTAACAACATAGATAAAAATAAGTTGTCTTGCCACATTCTGGTCAAAATAACTTATTGCTACTCATGGTCTGAAAAGTTTAATCATTTGTACTGGTAATGACAGGCTTTCTTAGATGTGGAAAGGGACTTGACAGAGAGGGAAAATCCAATGGACAGATTAATTTGTGGAGATGTTGGTTTTGGTAAAACTGAAGTTGCACTTCGTGCCATCTTCTGTGTTGTCTCTACAGGGAAGCAAGCTATGGTTCTAGCACCAACTATAGTTTTAGCTAAACAACATTTTGATGTTATCTCAGAGAGATTCTCCAGATATTCTAACATCAGAATTGGACTTCTTAGCAGGTTTCAGGTGCATAACTCAATCCTTAGATATACATGGTTGATGCCTAATATGCACTTCTACTTGAACATCTACTCTTCACCATTTGCATAGTTGTTGGTTTGGTAAAAGAATGGTGCTTGCCCTCCGAGCTTCAATGTTTAAATTGCTCTTCATATAGTTTTTAACAAAATCTATCTTCTTGCGTCTCATGATTTCTTAAGATTAGCTTTCTTGATCGATAGGTCCATGGCAAGAAAAAATTATCTTAAGCTCATTAGATTGCCTTAAAATAAAGGATTCCGTTAATAAACTTCCATGCAAGTCAAACTGACATAGACACATTAAAAATTATGTCCATTGAGGATTTTATTCAGTTTGAAGCCATGTAGGCTGTTTCACAAATCGTGCTTAGTTGATTGTTATTTATTTATAATTTTTTACCTTGTTGAAATGGTTTAATATTATTTAATATCTGTATACTGCATTTAATTGTTGTCTGCCTGTTTGATTTTATTAAGAAGAAATACAAAAAGAATGACTTTTTGAATGTGCAAGGAAAGGGTACGAAACTAGAAGTGATGTCTTTTTCCTCTTTCTTTCTGGTGTTTTCCTTCCAAAATCTGAGTGGTAATGGTTTCTCAATGTGAACTCTTTACATATATTACTTTTGTTTTAGTTCTTTGGTGTTGACACTGTTGTTTACCTCGTCCAAGTAAACACCATAACCTGTATTCTAAGTCCTAATTTTAGCTTACTTTGCGACCTACTATTGCTCTATCAAGACCAAGTCAGAGAAAGAGGAGTACTTGAGTATGATTAAAGACGGACGTGTGGACATTATTGTTGGGACGCATTCACTACTTGGCGATCGGGTTGAATATAATAATCTGGGTCTACTTGTGGTTGATGAGGAACAGGTATGTCCACATATCTAACTGCGATTATTTTTTGGATCATTTGTTTGTCATTTGCATCTAAAGGCAGTAATATTTCGGATTTAGTCATGGATGAAATAGGTTGGTGACTCGTGCAAGTAACGCTTTTTAATGAGGGAAAAGTATGCTTAATCTCCCTTTTTTCAATTCTTAGTTTCCCTTTTATAAAACTATTTCATTGATCTAAAACCTGATTATGCAATTCTTTTTCTTAGTGTCCCATGATGAGAAATAGCTCGAAAAGAAACTTTATCCAGAACCAAAAAAAAAAAGAAAAGAAAAAGAAGAAGCTTGGATAGAAACACCAAGGCTCAACATTCTTGCATTCTGCACGTTTTCTAAAATAGCTTCTTTTGATTTTTTCTTATTAGTAAAGAATGATTTACATTTTACATTCATATGGCCAACCCCAACTAGCTTGGCACTGAGTCATAGTTATTGTTGTCACGAGTGATGTGCATTGGAGAGAAGCATCAAGGAGGTGGAAATGTTACATGTTCAAAAAGGAATAAGAACAAAATACTAGGAGTGGGCGAGGATCTGCAGAAGGTTGTACAAAAGAGTAAAAACTAATTGGCATTGGAAGTCGACAAACTGCAGAATTCTTCACAACCACTCACACTCTCTCCAATACCATAGATAAATTTGTTCGATGCAAAGGCAGCGACGGAGGGAGAGCATTAGCTGCGGGTTCGGACGAACCCAATAGCTTTTGCTTAAACCTTGTATTTGTATTAGAAAATTCATAAAATATGTGTAAATATTTAATTGCGAACCCAGTAACTAAGACAAACTATGGGTTCGGTGATAAATTCAGAACCCATAAACTTCAAATCCTAGCTCCGTCTCTGGGCAAAGGTGTATTAGCTTGTTAGATTGGGCAAGCTTAGAATGCTATTTCGTTCTTTTGATAGGATCCCATGATGAAGTGGGGGAACCATGGCCCATAATTTAAACCTTCGCGCTGATTATCATCCCAACCCAAGATTCCAATGAAGATTGTACCGTAGAAGGCATGAGCAAACAGATCCCTTACACAAAGAAACAAGGTCCAGACATTTTCTGGGAGATGACAACGAAGAATAAGCTGGTTAACAGATTCCTTGAGACTTCGTATACCTAGGAGCTTTATAAATGGTTTATATACTACAAAAAATACTATCTTCTGATGTAGGTCACCGTATCTTATCTAACATTTTAAAATTGTGACATTCCCTCAAATTCAAGGAGGAGAAGTCACCCTGAACTGCAAAATAATACTGATGCGTAGGACCTGAGTTGCTGTTGGTGGTTAATGTGTAGGACTCCTAGTCGAGCTGTTTGTCAGATTAGCCACTGGAAAGCGGCGACCGAACATTTTAGAGGGTAACAATTTGGAACTGGGACTACATCTAATATTTAGAGGTCCAATCCGAACTGCCCGAACGCCCACCCCTAATATTTATCATTATGTGCCCAAAATGAAATGGTGGATACTTGGCCTTGGAAGCTTATCTGGAAAACTATAGCACCCTTCAAGTTGATATGCTTCAGCTGGATAGCATTACATGAGGCATGTTTGACTCAAGACAATCTTAATAGAAGGAACATTCCTACTGTTAACAACTGTTATATGTGCCAGCAGAACATAGAGACTTAACTACACCTCCTTCCACATTGCACAGTAGCTGCTGATATTTGGAACATGTCTATCACAGTTTTTGGTTTAAGATGGGTTATGCCTGACAGTCTCAAGGATGCCTACATCAGTTGGATCTCTTGGAAGGTCAATAAATCCATCTGACAAGTCTGGAAAATGATTCCTGCGTGTATTTTTTGGTGTGTTAGGAATGAGAGGAATAGAAGATGTTTTGATGGAATATCAACTTAGAACCACGACCTTAAGGCTAGTTGTCTTTTGTATTATATAGCTGGGATTGTTTGTCCCCTGTAGATTTTCGTGTCAAACTTTTGGACTTTGTTAGCTCTTTATCTTTAGCATAGGCCTCATTGTAACAGCTACCAGGGATAACAAACTCTCATTTTTGTACTTTTGCTATTATGCATCTACTTGATGCCATTTATAATACCACTTACTTCATAAAGAAAAGACCAAATATTATACACCTTTGTAAGCTCAACTTTTCCTGGCAGGTTGCATTTTAAAAATTAGCTGTGACGCGAAAGTAGGCTTTTTCTTTTGTGGTCTATGGCCTAGTTGGTGTTCATTTATTCATGGAAATATGTTTTTCTCATTATCCACTAAAATGGATAGTAAATTAAATTTATTGAAGAAGATAGTTAACCATGAACCTTCTAATAGCACATGTACTACTGCAGTCCTTCCTCTGTGTGTGTGAGAGAGAGAGAGAGAGAGATAGAAAGAGAGAGAGAGTGACACGGAAACAGACACGAACACTCTCTCTCTCTCTCTCTCTCTCTCTCTCTGTGTGTGTGTCTTTTGGACGTCCTTCATATCCTATGACCAATTCTTCATATTTGATCTCCATCTGAATTGCTCTTTGTCTTTTCAGAGGTTTGGTGTAAAACAGAAGGAGAAGATTGCTTCATTTAAAACCTCAGTGGATGTTCTTACACTTTCAGCAACACCTATTCCAAGAACTCTCTATTTAGCATTAACTGGATTTCGTGACGCTAGGTAATACCACCGGGTTTGTTTCAATTTATCAAAGCCCTGACTGGCTGTTGATGAAGTATCCACTATACTGTTGGGCACCTCCAGCAGCTGAAATTGGGTATCATTCATTTAGCAGTGTCAATGTTGGCTAGATTTGACCAATTGTGAAGTTACATTCAACTCTACACTTTTCCTGCTCAATTTTGTTGACTGTTTTGCTTTATGGCTGCCCCCATTTTCTTTTCCCACTCAAACAGTTTGATCTCAACACCACCTCCTGAGAGAGTTCCGATAAGAACACATCTTTCAGCTTACAGCAAGGACAAAGTAATAACAGCTATCAAGCATGAATTGGACCGTGGTGGCCGAGTTTTTTATGTCTTGCCCCGCATTAAGGGTAATGCATTCTGTGCCTTTTACGCACATTAATTGTGAGTAGCATTACGTAATTTGGTGGCCATGTTGTAGAGGAGTTTGCTGAAGTTCATCCATTGTACTCTTTGTAGTTACATGGGTTTGTCTATTATTCGCAGGTCTTGAAGATGTTATGGAATTTTTAGAACAAGCATTCCCACATGTTGAAATAGCTATTGCTCATGGAAAGGTAATTGTGGGATTAATTGAGTTTGCTTTAAGTTCTGGAACTGATAGAATATTCATGTTTATTCAGTCTTTTGCCACTAAAGATATGAACTCATACTTACATAGCATCTACACTGCATTGTCCAGTTCTAGTTGTCTGACATGCCATTTCATCTTTTTTGGCAGCAATACTCAAAACAGCTTGAGGAAACTATGGAAAGATTTGCACGGGGAGACATTAGAATTCTTATATGTACAAACATAGTAGAAAGCGGCCTTGATATTCAAAATGCAAACACAATCATCATTCAAGATGTTCAACAATTTGGACTTGCACAATTGTATCAGGTTTTTACATTCTTCATGCATTGTATAAGTGACATTGAAACCAGGAGGCAGATCATTTGTTTTTATCTACTGAATTTTCTTAGGCATAAGTGATGAAAGTGTAGTTTACTTTGATACAACCTTTTATTCAATTGTAGATGAATTAGATATTCTTTGACAGCATGTGCTGTTAGCGCAGCTCTGAATTAATACAGAATCTCCCTGTTTCTTAAAGTACCTGATTAATCATACAAGATGATTAATGCTGCTAAAAAAGAAAATTTACCTTTTGGATAAATCATAGAAGATGATTAATGGTGCTAAATGAGAAAATTTACCTTTTGGGATAACTTAGGTAGCTTGGGGTTTAGTCAGTTCAAACTTTGGTCCTCCAGGTGGACAGCAAGTATTTGTTACATTAAAAAACTTCTTGTAGTCTTGAGATTACATCGAGGTTCAATAGCATACATAGTGCTATTTTCCTTGTAGTGGCATTTCAGCCAAATGTGGTTGAATCAGCCTTTTGTGGTATTGTAAAGTCTTCTATTGTTTCTTTCAAGAGGAATCTCTGGGGTTTGGTTCTCTTATTGACCATGGGGAACCACCTGGCCTGCTATTGCAGCTGAGGTGAAGCCAATAGATTTCTTCAACTCAAATAATGTGGTTATTTCAAACTCCAATGAAGAAGCATCTTTTTTCTCTTTCCCGGTTTCCCTTTCATTGTATTTACTACTAAAGTTGATTGGTCAAAGATTTTCAGCCCTTAATTTCAACATTTGGCCCCTTCCACTGCGAGCTAACTGATTAACTTGTCTCTCTTAATAGCTTCTGTTGATATTGTTGTTTTTGCAATTCAGATGTCCTTGAGTGGAATTTACGAGACTCGTATATTTTTTACCATGTGCTAATCAGGGCATGATGACATGCTGCTGACAATTCCATATCTTAACTTTGCAGATTCTTAGCGATTGTGGTTATTGATCCTTAGAATGCTAGGTGCTGTGACTTTGATATTCCTTCTAATTCCTACTCCCTCTTTGATTACTGTAGTTGCGTGGAAGGGTCGGACGGGCGGATAAGGAAGCTCATGCACACTTATTTTATCCTGACAAATCACTTCTTTCTGACCATGCACTAGTATGCTCTCTTTCCTCAATATACTTCTATTAATAAGATATGTAGGAGATGATTCTTATATTCTGTCATCTTGCCTTTATTTTGGTGTGAGAATACACGAGAAAATATCTTTTTTTTATTTCCTACATACAATGATACAATGATCCCTATATATATAGACAATACATGTCCTACTCCTAATACAT
>ML285402.1:832-56674 GCA_005239495.1 Nicotiana undulata
CTCCTCCGATCAACGGACCAATCAACAAGATGTACAAATCCTCCGAATCACCCTCAATGGCTCGCAACTAGCCAAAAACACAAAATTATATCAATTTAGGAAGATTCGAGGAGGATTTATCAAATATTTCCTTTAAAACGTATTCTTGACGTACTTTGGAAATTCAACTCCGAGCCTCGGCGTCCGGAAAATTATAATTCTTGAAGAAACGCGCTATACGTCGCCTAAGGATCAAGATTAACTCAATTAATCATCCCTCAATGGCCCAAAAATCAGAATTAACATTATCATCAAACCCCTCTTTCTTCCCCCAACAATTTCTTATGAATTTCCATGAATTAGGAAGAGGAAATTCTCAAAGAACGGAAGAAATTGACATGTGGAGGGTTAAGGAATCACTTACCTGAGTTTCTAGGCCGAAATACCCGTTCTGGAGCTCTTGCAGTCGTCAACAATGGAGGAAATGTGATTTTGGGAAAGAATCACGACTTGGGCCTTTTAATGGGACTGCCCAGCAGTTTCCGCACCTGCGACTTTTGGATCGCAGGTGCGGACTCGCACCTGCGGAAAAAAGGGTCGCGCCTGCGGAAAAAGACCTGGGCACTAGGGGATTTCTCGCACCTGCGGAGAATAGGCCGCTCCTACGATGGCCTGGGCCCCTGGGGAAGGTCGCGCCTGCTAGCTTTTGTCCGTGCCTGCCGAGAAAAGATCACCCCTGCGGCTGGAGCCGCACCTGCGAAGGAATTTCCGTTGGTGCGAACCTCGCGCCTGCGGCTCATGGACCGCAGGTGTGGTCACACCAGTACATTCCCACCAGCTATTAGTTTTGTTGGTTTTTGACCCCGATCGGGGTCCGGGAGACCCCTGGGCCCACCCGAGCCCTCGTCAAATTATACCAACAAGTCCAAAATCACATGACGGACTTGCTCAAGCTCCCAGAACACTAAAAACATCATTCAAACCAAGAATCACTTTCCAAAACCCCTTAGATCAAGCTTAGGATTTCAAGAAAAAATCAAATGGCCCATCAATACGCCTAACGGGTCTATACTGCTCGGAATGACCCCGAATTTTGCGGACAAGTCATAAATGACTATACAGAACTATTGCTAGTTCCGGAATTCCATTCGGACCATGATATCACGAGGTCCAATTCCAGGCTGAATTCCAAATCACATGAAATCCTGAATTCCAATTCAGGTGCCGAAATACTCTCGGGTCATCAGAAACCCGAGGCGAACACACTCCCAAGTCCGAAATCATCATCCGGAGCTGTTGGAGCTGTCAGAACTCGATTCCGAGGTCGTTTGCTCAAAATGCTGCTCGGAACCAAAATCAGCCAAATAGGCTAGCCTTCAGGAACCAAGTGTTCTTGAACTGGCCAAAACACTTCTGAATCTAGAACTACCTGCCCACCCAAGTCATAAGGCACGAGTAGTTGCTATGGAGAGAGTCATTCACGGGAACGGAGTCCCAACACACAAAACGACCGGCTGGGTCGTTACAAAAGAGCAACAAAAGAAAGAAAAAAATAGAAAATGAAATGAAAAGAAAAGGAGAGCAAGGAAATCAAAAGAAAGAGAAAACAAAACAAAAGTCAAAACAAAAACAAAATGTTTTCCTAAAACTACGTTCGACTTGATTATAAAAGGATACGTAGGCAGCCTCTCCCTGGGGTTCAGTCACACCAAAATAAAAATTCAAATTTCCCCAAAAGTGAAACTGGTGCAGAATTTATAATGGTTCGGCGATGTTTTGGCCTGAAATGTTCCAAAGTTGTAATTCAGTCCAAATTCTTTTTACCCCAAATCCTGTTCAAGTCCTTCCGACCAATTGGCAAAGATGTCCAAAATTGGAGGATACAGTTACTTGGATCTGATACAACCAAATGAGAGAAATAAAATGAGAGAGTCTTATCGGTGAAAACCCACACGGGCACCATGAGGCGATAGTAAGAAGAGAAATTAAAATGAGAGAGTCTTGTTAGTGAAAACTCACAAAGAGCGCTACAAGGCGATGGTGAGAAGAGAAATGAGAGAGGACAGTCGGTTAAAATCTGCCAAGGGCACCACTTATCGAAAAGAGGTTAATGGTCACTTACATGGAAACGGTACAGGGCAAGGTTTCTCAATCTCGAGGTAATAGTTGTGATGAATTTATGAGAGTCAGACGGTTTACACGGATTAGGCATCCAGTCCAAAAGGCATGTCATGTTCATTGAAGTCCGCATGAACTCCGGATAAGTCCTTCTTTCCTTTCCCCGAAAGGGACACCTCTTGTTTAAATTCATTGTCTATTCTGTCATTTATTTTTGTTTTGAATCCCTTTCGGTCTAACTCTGTTCCTAACTAAGGCAAAGAAAGGATGGCAAGACTGATTTACAGGGCTCTAATTTGACATGGGCTACTATGCAAAAGGCACCCAGCCTCGTCAGGGGCATCAAATCGACCTCGACTGGCCATGGCGGCCGATGCTTCAAAGTCAAAACCCTCGAAAGGAGAAAATCAAATTGAAGTTCCTATGAAAGCGAATGAAATTGAAAGGTTGAGTCCCACATGGCTAACCACCTCGGCAAATTTTGAAAAGCCAAAATACTCCAAATGCTCTGAAATCAAGTTGGAAGAAAAGCTAAAAATGAAAGGCCGATAAAGGCGAAGTAAAGTTGGAAAGGTTAGGTCCCACATGACTAACCATCTCGGCAAGGTTTGAAAAGCCTAAATATTTCAAATGCCCTAAAGTTAAAGTTGGAAGAAAAGTCAGAAATGAAAGGCCAATAAAGGCGAAATAAAGTTGGAAAGGTTAGGTCCCACATGACTAACCATCTCGGCAAGGTTTGAAAAGCCTAAATATTTCAAATGCCCTAAAGTTAAAGTTGGAAGAAAAGTCAGAAATGAAAGGCCAATAAAGGCGAAATAAAGTTGGAAAGGTTAAGTCCCACGCGATTAATCATTGCAGCAGAATTTGAGGGGGCCAAAATTTCCCCGATACTCTGGAAATCTAAAAGAAAAAGCAAGTGAAAGGCCTACAAAGGCAAAGTAAAGTCAAATATTGGGTCCCACGTGACCGATCGCCATGGTAAAATCAGGAAAGCCACGGTCCACGAGATCATAAATGAAACCTGATTCCCAGCAAACAAGCAAGTGGTCGAGATCTTCGTCACAAGAACTGAGATCAAGCTGCTGAAAATCAAGGGCGCAAAACCAATCACCGTTTCAAACTAACAAATTGTTCTTTGTTTGAAGAAAACAGGTGTAACTCAAAGCAACTTTGCAAATGCAAGTGTAAAAAAAAAGGGGGCGCAAGAGCTAGAAGCAACTCTGCAGCAACAACTCCAGAAAGGGAAGTTTTCTCCAAAATTCTTTCTCGCATTCACTCAAAATAAAATGAAAAGTAAAGAAAAGAAAAGAACGATGTTGAAAACAATCCAAACCTAAAGTGGTATAGGGTCTCCAATCCCTAGCTACACCTTTCCCAACATAGGATATTCCATTCCTTAGTTGATGCCAACATAGGGTCTCCATTCCCCCGTTGATTCCAACATAACTCGATGCCGACATAACTCGATGCTAACATAGGATATTCCATTCCTTGGTTGATGCTGACATAAGGTCTCCATTCACTAGTTGATGCCAGCATAACATGATGCCGACATAACTCGATGCATATCCCAGTCCTCAGTTGATGCCAACATAGGGTCCCACTCCCTAGTTGATGCCGGCATAACCCGATGATTCTTCCAACATAGGGTCCCACTCTCTAGCAGACACCGGCATAACCTGGTGATCTTTCTGACAACAGCATCACCTGTTGATCATTCCCCGACACTGGCATAACCCAGTAATCTCTTTTTTCGGCAACAACATAACCTGTTGACCTTTCCAAGACACCGGCATAACCTAGTGATCTCTTTCTTGACAACAGCATAACCTGTTGAACATCTCCTGACACTGGCATAACCCAGTGATCTCTTTGATCGGCAACAGCATAACTTGTTGACCTTTCTAGACACCGGCATAACCTGGTTATCTTTTCTGACAACAGCATAACCTGTTGATCATTTTCTGACACTGGCATAACCCAGTGATCTCCTTTTCCCCAGGCAACAGCATAACCTGTTGAACTTTCCAAACACCGGCATAACCTGGTGATCTTTTCCTGACAACAGCATAACATGTTTATCATTTCCTGACACTGGCATAACCCAATGATCTCCTTTTCCCTAGGCAACAACATAACCTTTGACCTTTCTAGACACCGACATAACCTGGTTATCTTTTCTGACAACAGCATAACTTGTTGTTCATTTCCTGACACTGGCATAACCTAGTGATCTCTTTTCCCCAGGCAACAGCATAACCTGTTGACCTTTCCAGACGCCATCATAACCTGGTGATCTCTTTCTTGACAACGACATAACCCGTTGATCCTCCCCCAGACACCGGCATAACTTGGTGATCTTTTCTTGACGATAGCATAACCTGTCGATCTTTTCTAACATAGGGTCTCCCATCCCTAGTTGGTTTTACTTTTAGACATAGGGCATCCACTCCTTACTCTAAAATAACTCCGGGTGCACTGTTCCCGGCTTTTCATCGCTTTCAATAATAAACTAGTGTATATTTCATTACAATAACTCACAAAAATTTCCTAGTGAAAACTGGGGCAGAAAATTTCGTTCGTTTGTTTTGATTTTGCGCAAATTACAATTTAGGACAATGGATTCGAGACGACAAAAAGAAGACGTCTCAATAAAAGAAAAAGAAGAAAAAGAGAAGACTAAACCCAAGGTACAGAAGCGGAAGTGATGCAGACTGCTCAAACCAGATTGAAGTCACAAGCCATGCATACCCCTTCTTGATCCGAAAAGCTGAAGAAGATTGAAACGGAACATACAGCTAACAAGCAACAAGATTCAGATCAGAGTCTACGTGAAGAAACAACCAAGACTCAAGATCAAGCTTCAGAAGACTTGTAAATAGGAATTTTGTAACTCGTAGCTGATAGGCTAGTTTAGTCTTTTTCATTTTTGATTTTGGTATAATAAGGAACTTAGCAAGCAGTAAGCAGCAGCAACAACAGTGAAATCACAGCTTCCCGGTAGTCCCAGCTACCAAAACTTCCAGAACTACACTGACCTGATTTCTTTATAGCCAAGGATATGTAGGCAACCTCCGAAGCAAGGTTCGGTCAAACGTTTTCAAAATGCTTCCAAAGGGAGTACCAAACGGGAAAAATTGCTCGTAGTTGCTCATTATCTTTACCCAAAAACTCTTCATGTTCTCGAGCAAAGAGGGGCAGATGTAAACACCCAATTTTTGCCCCGCATGGAAATTACTCCTAAAAAAATCAAAAATAATTTTTAATGAATTTTAGGAATTTTTCTTTATTTAGTTGCATTTCACGCATGTTTAATGTTTTAAAATCATAGAAAAATCATAAAAAAATGTTCGAATTTTGATTTCATAGCATGTTAGATTTTAAACTGTATTTTTAGGATTAAATTATATTGTTAAATGCATCGTCTAAAAATAAAATAAAATTCATTCGTAGGTTAATTAATTAATTAGTTGCACTAGTCCATCATTAGGTAAAATAAATACATAGGCTAGCCAAAAAATAGATTTAAATTAAATTTGATTCTAAAGTGGCTAATTCTGCAAAAAGCTAATAAAGAAGGAAAAAAGGCTGCTAAGCTAAATCGGATTGGGCCATTATTGCAAGCCCAATTATCCCAAAAGCTCAAATTCCTCCCAAAGTACCCAACCCAAATACCCGCGACCCGCCTGCCCGACCTGTTTTTCCCCTATTAAAACAAACATTAAACACTAAAAATAGACCTAGAAAAAAAAAGACCTGAAAACCTAATCTCTATGAAGAGGGGCGCCGTTTTCCCTTTGGTCCCATCGTCTTCCTCACCCTCTCATCTCTAATACACAGAGGAGAGACCCAAATCCACAAACAAATACACGCCTCTTTTTCTCCTCCTTGACATCAGGCTATTTCTTCAAAAAAACAAAACAAATCTCATCCTCTTCACACAAATCTCTCTTCAAGGATCAAACAACCGTCGATTAACCCCTCCCTCTCCTTCTTCTTGCTTCTTTCTTCACTCATACACACACATAAGCTCATAGTCAAAGATAGCTAGAAGTTTTTTGTTTCGAGTTTTGCATTTCAAATCTGAAAAAGAGCTATAAAAGAAGAAAAAATAGAAATTTTCAAAATAAGAGAGAAAAATCAGAAAAGTTAGAATTGAAAAGGGTTGTTCAATTTCTGCTACATGGCTTAGTCGCTTCTGGGATTCTGAAGCTATTCGAAGTCGGAATTTGCTGATGTTCCTTCGCAGACCCTTGCTGAGCTCCGATTTCTGATTTTCGATGTTATTTGGCGATTTGCTCTTCTGGATTAGCTCTTATGCTTAGGTATGTACTGAACTCGATTCTATTCCAGATTTGTTCTAGTTAATATGAAGGCGAATTCTTTGATTTTCGTCGGTTGTTTATTGTTTGAAGTTGTTGATTGTGATTCAATGTTAGCATGAAGTAAAGGGTCATTTGTTCTAATATGAACCCATGTCTGCTATCTGAGTCCATTTGTTGTTTGATGTCACGACCCAGAATCCTAATCCAGGTCGTGATGGCGCCCAACGACGGGGTTAGGCAAGCCAATATGAATTACACTAAGTGTTACCCTTCCCATTTGATTAAACAAGTCAATATTTACCAATTTTAAACAGTTAAACCTGATGATAGCTTGATAGAAAAATAAAAGCATAACACTACATGGCCAAAACAAAGCATATGTATGCCTATACAACCCAAAACCCAAAATATACACTACGTGTGTGCCAGGAACTAGTGTCACGAGTGTCATGGGCATACTAACGGAATATACGAAGGATAATAATATATACAAATCCACAGTCTGGATGAAATAGACGGGGAAAATAACAAAAGTAAATGAAACTCCATGGTGTTGTTGGGGATCGCCAGAAGAAGCAGCTCACCGTGAAGTCAAGACCACTAGCTCAGGGTCTATCTCTGGTACAATAACCAGAAACACCGGCCTCAGTACCTGTACAGTTAAGTACAGAAGTGCAGCATGAGTACATATTAAAATAAATATGTACCCAGTGAGTATCCCGCCTAATCTCGAAGAAGTAGTGACGAGAGGTCGACTCGATACTCACTAAGGTCCAACAGTAATNNAAATAATACACTTCTAGGGGGAGGACCACCAAAACGAAACAATACCCACCAAGTCTTAGATCCGCCATGGCGTACGGACCGTTCCCATAAGGTACCTTCTATACTCGCCGTGGAGTACGACCTGATCCCATATGTGCACAATACCTCTCAACTTCGTCGTGTCTTATGGCCCGATCCCATATATATCACATATACTTTTCAACTCTGTTGTGGCGTACGGCCCGATCCCATATATATTTCAAATACTTTTCAACTCTATCGTGGCGTACGGCCCGATCCCATATATATTTAAAATACTTTCCAACTCTGTCGTTGCGTACGGCCCGATCCCATATATATTTCAAATACTTTTCAACTCTGTCGTGGCGTATGGCCCGATCCCATATATATTTCAAATACTTTTCAACTCTGTCGTGGCGTATGGATCGATCCCATATAGGCATAATCACTCTCAAACCTGTCGTGGCGTACGGCCCAATCCCAATATCTTATAATACTTACTTTCCATAACAAATTCCTTTCCATTCAACAATGTTCCATAAAGCCTCAGAGGAACAATACTATACAAAACATAATCTCATAGTACATATGGCGTCACAATGAATCATATAAAGCATTGCAAGGAAGCATATAAGGCATTACGAGGAAGCATATAAGGCATTACGAGGAAGCATATAAGGCATGATGTGGGCCTAACTACCCGGACATAACAATGATAGCCGCTACGTACGGACTCTCGTCACTTGGCGCGTACGTAGCCCCCAAACAATTTACACATAGCATATACATCACCTATGGGGACAATTCCCTCTTACAAGGTTAGAAAGGAGACTCACCTCGTGTCGAATCTACCCCTCGGACCACAATTGCGCCCGAAACTCCGAACTCTACACCCGAGGACTCGGAACTAGTCAAAAGGTATACAATAATATCAATGCATGCACAATGCGGGAAATTATCCTAGTTATTTAATAAAATCGCTATTCTTGGAGAATTCCCAAATTCCAACCCCGGCCCCGCATGTTCAAATTCCGAAAATTCTCGAAGGGATCACTCACCCATAGCCTAAGGATCATTAAGGTGTGATTTCTACTTGAATTCATGGCCTAAAATGGAAAATCACTAAAATCCCCAAGGCCCTAAAATTACTACCTAATTCTATGATTTTTTATAATTTAGTAGGAAATTTAATTAGGAATTGATGTTTGAAACTAGTAAAACCATGGAATTTACATACCTCAATAGCAGTGGTGGAAGGTTCCTTGAAGAGGTCTTAAAAGACTTGAGGAGGATGAGGAAAATGGAGGAAATATGCTAAGTCCCGTATTTAATAACACTGCCCATAGATTCCTTCACTGCGATCGCGATAAGGGCCCTGCGATCGCGAAGGCCAACTGGCCAGACCTCTGCGATCGCAGCAGAGGTCCTGCGATCGCGACAAGGGCCCTGCGATCGCGAAGGCCAACTGGCCAGACCTCTGCGATCGCAGCAGAGGTCCTGCGATCGCGACAAGGGCCCTGCGATCGTGAAGGCCAACTGGACAGACCTCTGCGATCGCAGCAGAGGTCTTGCGATTGCGAAGGCCGACTGGCCAGACCTCTGCGATCGCGAAGAGTAGTTGTGCTCGACCTTGACCTGGCACTATGCGATCGCGAGGATGGGGCTACGATCGCGAAGAACAATCAGCAGCCCAGCCAAATTCCGTCTTCGTGATCGCGACCCACCTTCTGCGATCGCAGAGAAGGAAACCAGACAGCAAAAATCTGGTTTTTCCAACTTAGCTCCCGGGGGTCCAAAACTCATCCGAGCCCCTCGGGACCCCGTCCAAAAGCACCGACAAGTCTGTATTCATGATACGGACTTGTTCGAACTTTTGGAACGCGAAAAATAACAACGAAACTCGGAATTAAACCCCAAATCCAAATTGAATCAAGCTTAAGAACTTCAGATTCTAGAATTCATTACAATGCGCCGAACCGGCCTATACCACTCGGAATGATTTCAAATTTTGCAGACAACTCATAAATGATATAACGGAACTATTCCTGGTCTCGGAATTTCATTCGGACCTCGGTAACATAAAATCACATTGCAAACCAAATTTCAAATTCTATGAAAATCCTCAAAACTTCATTAACTCTAAATTTCCCATTTTGATCTGAAACCCGTCAAATCAAGTCTGTTTCTTACAACATTTCACTGATAACTTAAATAACACATATTGAACCTATTTCGGGCTCCGGAACTATAATACGGGCCCGGCAACACAGGTTTCACATCGAGGTTCATTTTCATAAGCCTTTATCATTTTCAGAAAACAATTTTCTTTAAAAATTNGTCCCATATTTTCCTACGGACCTCCCGGGACTACTAGATCACGGGTATGGGTCCGTTTACAAAAATGTTGACCAAAGTCAACTTTATTCAATTAATTATCATAAATTCAACTCTTTATCAAGTTTTCACATAAAGGCTTCTCGACTACGCGCCCAGGCTGCGCACGCACATCGAGGTGAGATTAACGAAGGATTTCAGGGCCTCGGAACACAGTCATAATTAAATTTACATAAGATGACTTTTTGGGTCATCACAATCTCCCCCTCTAAAACAAACGTTCGTCCTCGAACGAACGTAGAATCGTACCTGAAGTGATGAATAGATGCGGATACCTGCTCCGCATGTCCTCCTTGGACTCCCAAGTCGCCTCATTGACTGGTTGGCCCCTCCACTAGACCTTTACGGCAGAAATTATCTTAGACCTCAATTGGCGGTCCTGCCTATCAATAATAGCAACTGGCTCCTCCTCGAAGCCCAACTTCTCATCTAACTAAATAGTGTTGAAATCAATCACGTGAGAGAAATCAGCATGATATCTCCGGAGCATGGATACATGAAAAATTGGATGAATTCCTGATAAGGCGGGAAGTAAAGCGAGCTCATAAGCAACCTCCCTTACTCGCCTCAACACCTCGAAAAAGCCTATAAACCTGGGGCTTAGCTTGCCCTTCTTCCCGAATCTCATAACGCCCTTCATCGGCGAAACCTTCAACATAACCTTATCTCCCTCCATAAATGCTACATCATGCACCCGCTGATCTGCGTAACTCTTCTGTCTGGACTGAGCTGTGCAGAGCCTCTCCTGAATAATCTTCACCCTATGCAAGGCATCTCTCACCAGATATGTGCCATATAACTTGGCCTCGCCAGGCTCAAACCACCCGATAGGAGAACGACATCGCCGACCATATAAAGCCTCGAATGGAGCCATCTCGATGCTGGACTGATAACTGTTATTGTATGCAAACTCCGCCAAAGGCAAGAACTGGTCCCACTGACCCCCAAAATCAAGCACACATGCCCTGAGCATATCCTCCAATATCTGAACCGCACACTCCGACTAACCATCAGTCTGAGGGTGAAATGCTGAGCTGAGATCTATCTGAGTGCCCATCTCACTGTGCAATGCTCTCCAGAAGTGCAAGGTGAACTGAGGACCTCGATCTGATATAATGGACACCGGCACACCGTGCAACCATACTATCTCCCGAATATAAATTTGGGCCAGCCTCTTTGTAGTATAAGTAGTATCCACAGGAATAAAATGCACCGATTTGGTCAATCTATCCACAATGACCCAAACTGCGTCAACCTTCCCAAAGTCCGAGGCAACCCAACCAGGAAGTCCATGGTGATGCGCTCCTATTTCCACTCAGGAATGGGCACCTGCTGAAATAAGCCTTCTCGCCTCTGGTGCTCGTACTTGACCTGCTGACAATTGAGACACCTAGCCACATACTGCACTATATCCTTCTTCATCCGCCTCCACTAGTAGTGTTGCTTCAAATCACGGTACATCTTCGTTGCACCCAGATGAACAGAATACCGAGAACTATGGGCCTCTTCTAGAATTCTCTTCCTCAGGCCATCAATATTAGGAACACATAAACGGCCATGGATCCTCAAAACACCATCCTCGCCCAAAGTAACCTCCTTGGCCCTGCCCTGGACCATTGTATCCCAAAGCTCTTCAAGGCGTGGATCATCAAATTGTCGAGCCTTGATCTCCCCCAACAATGAAGACTGAGAAACTACATGGGCCAAAACTCGACAAGGCTCCGAAAGGTCCAATCTCACAAGGCGATTGGCCAAGGACTGAATGTCCAAGGCCAAGGGTCTCTCCTCAGCTGCAATGTAGGCCAAGCTACCAATACTCGTTGCCCTCCTGCTCAAAGCATCTGCTACTACATTCGCCTTGCCCGGGTGATACAAATAGTGAGATCATAGTCTTTTAACAACTCAAGCCATCTTCGCTGCCTCAAATCAAGGTCCCTCAGCTTGAACAAATGATGCAAACTATGGTGGTCAGTGTAGACCTCACATGACACACCATACAAATAGTGCCGCCAAATCATCAAAGCATGAACAATCGCCGCCAACTCTAAGTCGTGCACTAGATAATTCTTTTCATAAACCTTCAGCTGGCGCGAAGCATAAGAAATAACCCTGACATCCTACATCAACACACATCCCAACCCGACGCGTGAAGCGTCGCAATACACAGTATACATCTCAGAACCGGAATTCAACGTCAGAACTGGTGCTGAGGTCAAAGCTGACTTGAGCTTCTGAAAGCTCGCCTCACACTCATCGGACCACCGAAACGGGGCATTCTTCTGAGTCAATCTGGTCAATACAGCTGCAATAGAAGAGAACCCTTTCACGAATAGGCGATAATAGCCTGTTAGGCCCAAGAAACTCCTGATCTCTGTAGCTGAAGTAGGACGCGGCCAACTCTGAACCGCCTCAATCTTCTGAGGATCAACCTTGATACCTTCTTCGGATACCACATGCCCCAAAAATGCCACGGAATCTAACCAGAACTCGCACTTGGAGAGCTTAGCATACAACTTCTGTTCCCGCAAGGTCTGGAGCACAACTCTCAAATGCTGCTCATGCTCACCCAGGCCCCGCGAATAAATCAAGATGTCATCAATGAAGACGATGACAAAGGAATCAATATAAGACCTGTTAATACCCTATTCATCAAGTCCATGAATGTTGCTGGGGCATTAGTTAAACCAAAGGACATCACCAGGAACTCATAATGGCCATATCTGGTACGAAATGCAGTCTTCGGAACATCTGAAGCCCGAATCTTCAACTGATGATAACTCGATCTCAAATCAATCTTGGAAAACACACGAGCACCCTGCAACTGGTCAAATAAATCATCGATGAGCGGCAGAGGATACTTATTCTTAATAGTAACCTTATTCAGCTGGCGGTAATCAATGCACATCCGCATAGACCCATCCTTTTTCTTCACAAATAGGACTAGAGCACCCCACGGTGACACACTCGGCCTGATGAACCCCTTATCCAACAACTCCTCAAGTTTCTCCTTTAACTCTTTCAACTCTTTAGAAGCCATACGATATGGGAAAATGGAAATAGGCTGAGTATCTGGAGCTAAATCAATACAGAAATCAATATCTCGATCTAGAGGCATGCCTAGAAGATTTGAAGGAAATACGTCTTAAAACTCTCGTACCACCGGCACTGAATCAATGGTCGAAGACTCGGCGGTGGTGTCCCGCACATAAGCAAGGTAAGCCAAACAACCCTTCTCGACCATATGCCGAGCCTTCATGAAGGAAATGACTCGGCTGGATGCACTAACTGAAGAACCTCTTCACTCTAGCCTAGGCGACTCAGGCATGGCTAAAGTGACTGTCTTGGCATGGCAATCTAACACAGCATGATAAGGAAATAGCCAATCCATGCCTAGGATAACCTCAAAATCAATCATATCCAGCAATAAAAGATCTGCTCTGGTATCGAAACCGCATAAAGTGATCACACAAGACCGGTTGACCCGGTCTACCACCACAGAATCACCCACAGGAGTGGACACATATATAGGAGAACCCAAGGACTCACGAGGGACATCCAGAAAATGAACAAATAGTACTGAAACATATGAATACGTGGATCCTGGATCAAATAGTACCGAAGCCTCTCTACCACATACTGAGATAACACCTGTGATTACGGCGTCTGAGGCCACTGCATCTGATCTGGCTTGAATGGCATAAAATCTGGCTGAGGCTCCGGAAGACTGAACTCCCCCAGAGTGAACAAGAACTAACTGACCTTCTCTTGACTGGCCTCCCCCTCTAGGACGACCCCTGCCGACCTGTCCTCCACCTCGAGGTGGCCGGACTGCTGGTGCTGAACTCCTAGGTTGATAACTCTGTTGCACTGCCTTGCCTCGATACCTGGGACAATACCTCCACGTATGACCTGGCTCCCCACACTTGAAACAACCTCCTGACACTACAGCCCGCTGCCCGAAAGAGGAAGAACCCTGAATAGCCAGAGGGCGGTGTGAACCCTCTGGTAAGGCACTGAAATAGGAACTAGAGGATCTATGATGACTGGAATAACCGCTGGGTGCACTCTGGATAGCTGGAGGACGATAGAAATGCTTTGGCATGGCGCCGAACTGAGGCCTCACTGAACCACCTCGGGAGGGTAGTGGGGGTGCTGAATATGAAGGTCTGCTGGGCTGACCACCCCCGACCCCTGCTCCTAGCTGAAGCATCCCTGAACTCTCCTGAGAACCTAGCCCTCTTGTCCCGCTGACCCTGCTAACCTTGTTCCCTACTTTTCAACCGATACCCCTCAATCCGTCGAGCTATCTCGACTACAAGCTGGTAGGGGGTACCCATCTCCGCCTATCGGGCCATAAAGGCCCTAATACCTGGATGCAAGCCTGCCACAAACCGCCGCACCCTCTCGGCATCAGTAGGCAATATCATAAGGGCATGGCGAGATAACTCGGAAAATCTAGCCTCATAATCAGTCACTGACATCTGCCCCTGCTCTAGTCTCTCAAACTGACCCCGTAGCTCCTCCCTCTCAGAAGGTGGAATGTATCTGTCTAGAAATAGCTTAGGGAACTGATCCCAAGTGACAGGAGGAGAATCTGCTGGCCTGCTGAGAATATATGACTGCCACTACCTGCGAGCTCTACCTTCTAACTGAAATGCGGTGAAATCCACTCCATGGGTTTGTCCCTGCACCTATCAATTAAATCCTGAGCATCCTCACCCCGCTCACCCCCGAAGACTGGAGGGCGAAGTCGGGTCATATTTATCCAACATCTTCTGCTGATCACCCTCTGCAACTGGCCTGGGCTTTGGGGCTGCTACTACGGGCTGAACCCCACCCACGGGCGGTGTGCCCGGGGTATGACGTGCTGCTGCTTCCTCACCTGTGGCCTGAGCGGTAGGGGTCTGGACTCCCCCTCCCACCTGAGAAGTAGCAGGGTCGGCTGGAAATAACCCAGCCTGGGACATAGTGTCCATGAATCTCAGCATACGGCCCATGACCTCCTGGAAGCCTGGCCCCGTCATGAAATCAACTGGAGCAGCTGCTACTGGAGGCACCTCATCCTGCTCCTCCATAATAGGGTCCTCTGTTGGTTCCACTAGTGTAGCTCTTGGACGCCCTCGTCCCCTACCTCGAGCAGGTGCTCTACCCCTGCCTCTACCCCCACCTCGGGCGGCTGGGGCAACGACATCTCCCGAACCAGGAACATCGGATGCACGCGTCCTCACCATTTGTGAGAGAATAAAATAATAAGTTTGAGTACGTCATAGATTGCACGACAGGATATGAATAAAGGGAAGTTTCCTAACACCCCATAGCCTCCCGAAGATAAGTACAGACGTCTCCGTACCGATCCGCAAGACTCTACTGGGCCTGCCCGTGACTCGTGAGACTTACGTGAACCTAATGCTCTGATACCACGTTGTCACGATCCATAATCCTAATCCAGGTCGTGATGGCGCCCAACGACGGGGTTAGGCAAGCCAATATGAATTACACTAAGTGTTACCCTTCCCATTTGATTAAACAAGTCAATATTTACCAATTTTAAATAGTTAAACATGATGATAGCTTGATATAAAAATAAAAGCATAACACTACATGGCCAATACAAAGCGTAGGTATGCCTATACAACCCAAAACCCAAAGTATACACTACGTGTGTGCCAGAAACTAGTGTCACGAGTGTCATGGGCATACTAACGGAATATACAACGGACAATATTATATACAAATTCACAGTCTGGATGAAATAGACGGATAAAATAACAAAAGTAAATTAAACTCCATGGTGCTGCTGGGGATCGCCAGAGGAAGCAGCACACCGTGAAGTCAAGACCACTAGCTCAGGGTCTATCTCCGGTACAATAACCAGAAGCACTGGCCTCAGTACCTGTACAGTTAAGTACAGAAGTGCATCATGAGTACATATTCAAACAAAAGTACCTAGTGAGTATCCCGTCTAATCTCGAAGAAGTAGTGACGAGAGGTCGACTCGATACTCACTAAGGTCCAACAGTAATAACATATGATAGAATACAATGAAATACAGTAGGCATGTCAGGAAATAAGAAACAAGTACATATCATGAGCGGAAATCCAAACAACTACTGAATTAAGCAATAATGCACTTCCAAGGGGGAGGACCACCGAAACGAAACAATAACCACCAAGTCTTAGATCCGCCGTGGCGTACGGCCCGATCCCATATATATTTCAAATACTTTTCAACTCTGTCGTGGCGTACGGCCTGATCCCATATAGGCATAATCACTCTCAAACCATTCGTGGCGTACGGCCCAATCCCAATATCTTATAATACTTACTTTTCATAACAAATTCCTTTCCATTCAACAATGTTCCATAAAGCCTCAGAGGAACAATACTATACAAAACATAATCTCATAGTACATATGGCGTCACAATGAATCATATAAAGCATTACAAGAAAGCATATAAGGCATTACGAGGAAGCATATAAGGCATTACGAGGAAGCATATAAGGCATTACGAGGAAGCATATAAGGCATGAAGTGGGCCTAGCTACCCGGACATAACAATGATAGCTGCTACGTACGGACTCTCGTCACTTGGCGCGTACGTAGCCCCCAAACAATTTACACATAGCATATACATCACCTATGGGGATAATTCCCTCTTACAAGGTTAGAAAGGAGACTCACCTCGTGTCGAATCTACCCCTCGGACCACAATTGCGCCCGAAACTCCGAACTCTACACCCGAGGACTCGCAACTAGTCAAAGGGTATACAATAATATCAATGCATGCACAATGCGGGAAATTATCCTAGTTATTCAATAAAATCGCTATTCTTGAAGAATTTCCAAATTCCAACCCCGTCCCCGCATGTTCCAATTCCGAAATCTCTCGAAGGGATCACTCACCCATAGCCTAAGGATCATTAAGGTGTGATTTCTACTTGAATTAATGGCCTAAAATGGAAAATCACTAAAATCCCCAAGAGCCCTAAAATTACTGCCTAATTCTATGATTTTTGATAATTTAGCAGGGAATTTAATTAGGAATTGATGTTTGAAACTAATAAAACCATGGAATTTACTTACCTCAATAGCAGTTGTGGAAGGTTCCTTGAAGAGCTCTTAAAAGACTTGAGGAGGAAGATGAAAATGGAGGAAATATGCTAAGTCCCGTATTTAATAACATTGCCCAGGGATTCTTTCACTGCGACCGCGACAAGGGCCCTGCGATCGCGAAGGCCAACTGGCCAGACCTCTGCAATCGCGGCAGAGGTCCTGCGATCGCGAAGGCCAACTGGCCAGACCACTACGATCGCGGCAGATGTCCTGCGATCGCGAAGAGTAGCTGTGCTCGGCCCTGACCTGACACTATGCGATCGCGAGGATGGGGCTGCAATCGGGAAGAACAATCAGCATCCCTGCCAAATTCCTTCTCCGCGATCGCGACCCACCTTCTGCGATCGCAGAGAAGGAAACCATACAGCAAAAATCTGTTTTTTCCAACTTAGCTCCCGGGGGTCCAAAACTCACCCGAGCCCCTCAGGACCCCGTCCAAAAGCACCGGCAAGTCTGTATTCATGATGCGGACTCGCTGGAACTTTCGGAACGGGAAAAACAACAACGAAACTCGGAATTCAACCCCAAAACCAAATTGAATCAAGCTTAAGAACTTAAGATTCTAGAATTCATTACAATGCGCCGAACCTGCCTATACCACTCGGAATGATTTCAAATTTTGCAGACAAGTCATAAATGACATAACAGAACTATTCCTGGTCTCGAATTTTCATTCGGACCTCGGTAACATAAAATCACATTCCAAACCAAATTTCAAATTCTATGAAAATCCTCAAAACTTCATTAACTCTAAATTCGCATTTTGATCTGAAACCCGTCAAATCAAGTCTGTTTCTTACCACATTTCACAGATAACTTAAATAACACATATTGAACCTATTACGGGCTCCGAAACTATAATACGAGCCTGGCAGCACAGGTTTCACATCGAGGTTCATTTTCATAAGCCTTTATCATTTTCAGAAAAAATATTTCTTTAAAAATTTATTTCTCGAAATTGGGTCCTCGGAATTCGATTCCGGGCATACGCCCAAGTCCCCTATTTTCCTACGGATCTCCCGGGACCGCCAGATCACGGGTCCGGGTCTGTTTACCAAAGTCAACTATATTCAATTAATTATCATAAATTCAACTCTTTATCAAGTTTTCACATAAAGGCTTCCCGGCTACGCGCCCGGGCTGCACGCACATCGAGTTGAGATTAACGGAGGCTTTCGGGGCCTCGGAACCCAGTCATAATTAAATTTACATAAGATGGCCTTTAGGGTCATAACATTTACTGTACGGTTGTTATGGCTTATTGACTCTGATTTGCTTTAGCCTAAAATAGAATATTTATTTGAACTTAACAAATACCTAATTGCATATTAGGTTTGATTTTATAAAAATGCAAACAGTTTGGTCAATTAGACTCTAAGTTCCTGTTTAGCGTCACCTATTCAAAAAGGAAAATATAACTTGAGTGGCTTCGTGTTCAGTATGTCATTGATGGAACATGAGAAGTGGAATGAAGAATAGTAAGCTGGAATTTGGCTATTAGTGTAAATCGGTCATACTTACTAAATAATCGTAAAACAGATTATATATGTAATTTCAATCCCAACGCAGCATGATGTTTGTTTGTTAGAGGTTGTATTATGTCATGTCTTTTCTTCTCTTTAGCAGATGTCAAACTATTACCCTCCCCCAAACAGGTAGTAGTATAATTCTTAAATATGAATCCACTAACTGAAATGATAGTCAGCAAAGGTTTATTCAAACGTTCTCTAATTCTAAGACACTCTATGATAAGCTATTTTTTTTTCTTACAACAATTCTTTAATTTTCGCAAGGAAGCTCAAATTAATAAATATTGTCACACCTCCTTTTATACTACCCCTGATTAATGAAGGGTAATAAGAGAGAGTTTCCACTTTAAGTGACATTATTCAAATTTGAGATTTTTATTTTATTCAGAGTCGCCACCCGGATTTTGGCGATGCTCCGGGACACCGTTTTGTTTTGAAAATCCCAAACCGAGGAATTTTGACTCTGTTTTGATTTGTCTGCGATCAGAAATCCGAGTAAGGAATTCTGTTAACCCGGGAGAAGGTGTTAGGAATTCCCGAGTTCCGTGGTTCTAGCACGGTCGCTTAACTATTATTATTTGGCCTAAATTTTCTGATTGCTTACGCGTTTTGGCCTATTGTGCGCTTAGCCTTTTAAATTTTAACCGCTTTTGACATTTATGGATTTATCTTGAATCAAGTCACGAGGCGTGCACTTGTTTGTTTTGGACACGTTATAACTGCGCCACATGAAATGCACCCGCAATTACAACATGTGATTTTTGTTATGGTTTTGAGTTAGAGTTGAGGACATGAGTTGCCACACCCGAGTGCAGTTTATATAGTCATGACTATGGTCGTGACGGTTTAAAATACTCATTTCAAGCAAATTTTGATTACTCTCTAAGTTTTGTAAGTTTTATCTAAAAGGGGTATTTTTAGCTTATAGAATATGTACATAAACCACTTTTGATATTTATGGATTTATCTTGGAACAAGTCACGATGGCGTGCACTTGTTGTTTTTGGACACATTGCAACCGTGTCACATGAAATGCACCCGCGATTGCAACATCTGATTTTATTATTGTTTGAAGTTAGGTTGGGTCGCATGAAATGCGCACCCGAATGAGATTTCAATAATCATAATTAATTATAAATAATTATAATTAGTTTTAGCCTAATTTCACCTAATTATAACTTAATTAATGAATTAATTAAAACTGAAACTATTGTTAACACACCTAATTATTTAAAAAGCAATTTTTGTAATTTTCCTAATAAAAATGATTGAATTAGACAACTAAGTATTAAATTGAAACAAAACCTACTTATGTAATTTAAAATATTTTTTGTTATTTTATAAATTTTTAAAAGATGAATTATGACCATGTGATGAAAATAATTCACAAATAAACACTGAAATTCCACAAAATCTATAAAAATAATTTATTTATTGAATTTTGTAGGATTATTTAGTAGGTGAAAAATCACGTGCTCACAGCTGCCCCTCTTTGCTCGCAAACACGATGAGTTTTCGGGCAAAGACAAAGTGAGCAGTCATGAACGACTTCACCCTTTCGCATACTCCATTGTGAAGCGTTTTTGAAAAGTTTGACCGAACCCTGCTTCAAAGGTTGCCTACATATCCTTGGCTATAAAGGAATCAGGTAAGTGTAATTCTGGAAATTTTGGTAGCTGGGACTACCGAGTAACTGTGGTTTCACTGCGGTTGCTGTTGTTACTACTGCTGAGCTCCTTATTACACCAAAGTAACAGAAAAATGAAAAAGACTAAGCTAAACCTATCAACTATGAGTTACAAGAGTCCTATCTATTAGTCTTCTGAAGCCCGATCTTGAGTCTCGGCTACTCTTATATAGACTTGATCTGGACCTTGATGCTTGTTAGTTGTAGGCGTTGGTTCAATCTTTTTTCAGCATTTTCATATCAAGAAGGGACAATGCACTGCTTGTGACTTCAATCTAGTCTCAAGTGGTCAACATCATTTCCGCTTCTGTACTTTGGGGTTCAACTGTTTTCTTCTTCTTCTTTTCTTTTATTGAGACGTCTTCTTTTGGTCGTCTCGAATCCATTGTTCTAAATTGCAATCTGCGCAAAATCAAAACAAACGAACGAAACTTTCTGCCCCAAATTTCACTAGGAAAATTTTGTGAGTTATTGTAAGGAAATCTATACTACTTTATTATTGAAAGCGGTGAAAAGCCGGGAACAGTGCACCCGGAGTTATTGTAGACTAGGGAGTGGATACCCTATGCCCAAAGGTAAAATCAACTAGGGGTTGGAGACCCTATGTTGGAAGAGAAATTGACAGGTTATGTTGTCGTCAAGAAAAGATCATCGGGTTATGCCGGTGTCTGGAAATGAGAGTCATCGGGTTATGCCGGCATCAACTAGGGAATGGAGACCCTATGTTGGCATCGAGTTATGCCGGCATCAACTTATGCTTGCATCAACTAGGGAGTGGAGTCCCTATGTTGGAAAATCATCAACTAGGGATTGGAGACCCTATGTTGGAATCAACTAGAAAGTGGAGACCCTATGTTGGAAAAATCATCAACTAGGGAGTGTATACCCTATGTTGGCATCAAATAGGGAATGGAAACCCTATATTGGAAATGAGACTAGGGAGTTGAGACTCTATGTCTAAACGAACCAAGAAGGAATTTTTTTTTTTTTAATTTCAATTCAATTTTGTTTTTAACCAATCATTCTTTTAAACAAAATTCCCCAATGCTTATTTTCTGAGGACATAAATAAACTATTTCTTTTTTTTTTAAATTATCGTAGGAGGAAATTCATCAGACTGGGTTTTCTTATCATAGGAGAAAGATTCATCAGACTAAGACGTTTATCCTAGGAGAAAATTCATCAAACTAGGCCATTGTTTTTTTGTTATCTCAGGAGAAAAAATCATCAGACTAAGATTGTTGTCCTAGGAGAAAGTTCATCAGACTAGGTATCTATCTTAGGAGAAAGATTCATCGGACTAAGATTTCAATCCTAGGAGAAAATTCATCAGACTAGGTTTTCTATCTTAGGAGAAAGATTCATCAGACTAAGATTTTGATCCGAGGAGAAACTTCATCAAACTAGGTCTTTTTTTTTGTTATCTTAGGAGAAAGATTCATCAGACTAAGATTTCTATCCTAGGAGAAAGTTCATCAGACTAGGTTTTCTATCTTAGGAGAAAAATTCATCAGACTAAGATTTCGATCCTAAGAGAAATTTCATCAGACTAGGTTTTCTATCTTAGGAGAAAGATTCATCGGACTAAGATTTCGATTCTAGGAGAAAATTCATCAGACTAGGTCCCTTTTTTTTACCTTAGGAGAAAGATTTATCAGACTAAGATTTTTGTCCTAGGAGAAAATTCATCGGACTAGAGCTTCTATCTTAGGAGAAAGATTCATCAGACTAAGATTTCTATCCTAGGAGAAAATTCATCAGACTAGGTCCTTTTTTATTATTATCTTAGGAGAAAGATTCATCAGACTAAGATTTTTGTCCTAGGAGAAAGCTCATCAGACCAGGTGTTCTATCATAGGAGAAAGATTCATCGGACTAAGATTTCGATCCTAGGAGAAAATTCATCAGACTAGGTCTTTTTTTTTTGTTATCTTAGGAGAAAGATTCATCAGACTAAGATTTCTATCCTAGGAGAAAGTTCATCAGACTAGGTCTTTTTATTATCTTAGGGGAAAGATTAATCAGACTAAGATTTTTATTGGGAGGAAAATCCATCAGACTTGGACTTTTATCCTAGGAGGAAAAATATGAAGAGCAAAGGCAACCTTTTATGCACACAGATAAAGGCAAAAATTTGAGAAACTTCCCTTTTTTTTTGTTTTGTTTTTAAACCAACTTTCTTACACTGCTTTGTTCCTGTTTAAACCAAAGAAAATTTTGTCAGTTTTAAAAAGTGATGGTCGTTTTGTGGCCTTGAGTCCTGGGCAGCTTGGCTTTTGCTCAATCAGCCTGAGTCGGTTTCAAGAGACGTTTGCTCTGCATCAATCCTGATTGTTTCACACCCAGTACCATTTGTATATGTGGCTCAGTAAGACTTATTGTCACGACCCAAAACCTATGGGTTGTGATGGCGTCGGACACCAGTGTCAGGAAAGCCGACCCCTTAATCAGTTGGAACACTTTCTTGTTTAACATTTTAGAATAGAAGCCTTTTCTTGCATTTCATAGTCAAATAAATAAATTTGTAAATTAAACACGATAGGTAATCCATTTAATTCAGTAAAACAAGACTCAACACATCCCCAGAACCCGGTGACACAACTACATGAGCAATTTCTAAGGATTTATACAATTATACAACGCTTGTCCGAAAAACAAATTGGACAAAGGCAATAAATATAAAATGTAAGTATACAGAAGGGAGACTCTGGCAGCTGTGGAACACCTCTGGATGAATGCAGCCCGTATAAGTCTCAAAATCAATCACTGTACTATAAAGGTACATGTGCAACAAAATGCACAGAAATTGTAGTATGAGTACATATACATATATGTACCCAGTGAGTATCTCGTCTAATCTCGAAGAAGTAGTGACGAGAGGTCGACTCGATACTCACTAAGGTCCAACAGTGATAATAATAGACAGGATATAAGGAAAACAGTAGGCATGTAAGACAAATAAACATCGAAATGCATCAATAAGCGGTATCCAAATAACGGTGGAAATCAAGCAAGTCCTATATCCGCCGTGGCGTACCGCCCAATCCCAAAGTGAAATCACTCCCATCACTCCGACGTGGCGTACGACCCGATCCCATAATGAATTAACTCTCATCACTCTGCCGTGGCGTACGACCCGATCCCATAGTGTAATCACTCTCATCACTCCGCCGTGGCGTACGGCCCGATCCCATAGTGTAATCACTCTCATCACTCCGCCGTGGCGTACGATCCGATCCCATGATGAAATCACTCCCATCACTCCGCCGTGGCGTACGGCCCGATCCCATAATGAATTCACTCTCATCACTCAGTCGTAACGTACGGCTCGATCCCATAGTGTAATCACTCTCATCACTCCGTCGTGGCGTACGGCCCGATCCCATAGTGTAATCACTCTCATCACTCCGCCGTGGCATACGGCCCGGTCCCATAATGAAATCACTCCCATCACTCCGACGTGGCTTACAGCCCGTTCCCATAATGAAAAACAAGAACAATGGAAACGAGTCAAGTATCACTATCCTTTAGATGAAACATTACCAATCACAACAGAAGCACAGAGCATATTTACATCATGACAGGGGAAAATAATGAACATGTTGTGGCCTAACTACCCGGACAAAACAATAATAGCCACTACGTACGGACTATTGTCACTTGGTGCGTACGTAGCCCCCAAACAAGTACACATAGCATTTAAAGTTACCTAGGGGGACAATTCCCTCTTACAAGGTTAGAAAAGAGACTCACCTCGCTTTGAAGCTCCATAACCGGCTTTCAAGCCCTTACAACGACCCCAATGGATGTGCAACGCCCCCAAACTATCCAAATAACAATAATTCAATGGAAGTATATTCTAATATTTTCTAAAAATTCAGATTATAAAATTTCCCAACTCCGCTCAAGGAATTGACCAAAATGCCTCAGGCTCACGTGCCCGGATTCCAAAATTTCTCGAAGATAAATTCTACCCATAACTTTACTAACTCATATATACAATTTGTTACAATTTTTCATGCTCAAATTCATGGCTAAAATCAAATTTTATCAATTCTAAGTTTCCTTGCAATTTCCCCACATTTTTCCGAATATCTCATATCCAATCTATGTAATAAATCTTGTATTTAACTTGGAAATAAGTAGAAACAACTTACCATTGATGCTTGATGAAATCCCCCTTGAAATTCTCTCCAAAATCATCCAAGCCATATGAAAGAAATGAAAGAAATGGCAAAAATTCGAGTTTAAAGAATCTGCCCCTGCTTCATCGAGTTGTACCTTGCACTTGTGCTGCACAAGTTGTACATCCTATTAAACATTTTTTGTTGAACATCTTCTGTTAAGACACCCATAACTTCTTATAGAAATATCCAAATAACAAACGATTTGAAGATTTTGAAACTAGACTCGAAGATCATTAATTTTATAGGTTGTACACCATATTACTCTTTATATATCCCGAGATATGAGCTTCTAAAGTTGGCTCCCTGCATCAGAAAATTCTGGCGAAACTGCTCCACCAGCCATATTCAATCTGTCATAACATTTTGCACAAAACTCCAAATGACAAATGGTTTAATGTTATGAAAACTAGACTTCAAGATCTACAACTTTTATGTTATGAAACGTTTCTGATTCCTTATAGATTATTATATATACGCTTCCAAAGTTAGCTCTTCGACGCACAATTTGCTGTCCAAAAATAAATGCAGAAATGTTCTGCAATTTTCCTTCTTTCTTTTGTCCGAAATTCATTCCGTTAACCTTCCGAAATCCACACGACGCCCTCGGGACCTTAACCAATTATACCAACATGTCCCATCATGATACGAACTTGCTCGAGGCCTCAAATCACATCAAACAACGCCGAAATCTCGTATCGCACTAAAATTCAAACTTTATGAACTTTGAAATTTCTAACTTTCACATCCGATGCCGAAACCTATCAAATCACGTCCGATTGACCCCAAATTTTGCACACAAATCATATTCGACATTACGGACCTGCTCCAACATTTGGAATTGGAATCCGACCCCGATATCAAAAAGTCAAACTCTCGGTCAAACTTCTCAAAAACCTTCAAATTTCTATCTTTAGTCAAATGATTTCAAAATGACCTACGGACATCCGAATTCACTTCTGATCGCGCTCCCAACTCCAGAATCACCATACGAAGCTATTCCCAGACTCGTAATCCCAAACGGACATTGATATCATTGAAATGCGCTTCAAGCCAAACTTAAGAAATTTCTTCAAAAATGCTAACTTCCATAATATACACTGAAACGCTCTCGGGTTATCCAAATCTCGATCCGGACATATTCCCAAGTCCTAAAACATTGTACGAACCTGTTGGACCCTCCGGATCCTGATTTCGAGGTCATTTACTCAAAATTCCAGTCTTACTCAATTTCTTCAACTTAAGGCTGTCACACCTCCTTTTTCACCCGGTAAGGGTAATAAGGGAGTTTTTCCTCTTTAAGTGACATTATTCGATTTTGGGATTTATTTTATTCAGAGTCGCCACCCGGATTTTTTACGGTGTTCCGACACACCATTATTTATTAGAAATCCCAAAACGAGGAATTATGACTCTGTTTAAATTGTCTGCGAACCAAAAAATCCAGGTAAGGAATTCTGTTAACCCGGGAGAAGGTGTTAGGCATTCCCGAGTTCCGTGGTTCTAGCACGGTCGCTTAATGATTAAACTTGGCCTAATTTTTTTAATTACTGATTTTATACCTATGTGTATTTTTTGATTTTTACCGCTTTTATTATTCACTTGTATTTAAAGAGTTATTTTGAGACGGGTCACGTATGTGTAAACCCGTAGAGTTTAAAATGTGTCTAAACTCATGTCACGCGGACGTGTACACAATTCTCAACACTGAACTCATTTAATAAGATAAATAAAGTGCGCAAGTGCGTATTTTTGTTTTGTTGTCAAAAGGAAACCGAAATCACGTCACGCGGGCGTGTACGCAATTCCGATAATTTTTAAGAAATTCGTTCCTAAAGTGTCTCTATAAGTGTTCATTTTTATCTTTATTTGTATTATATAAACGTATACACAATTTGGAAATAGGTATATTTTAATTATTTTCATTCAAAGTTACGCAAACGTATACTTTGACGATTGATTTATTCTCTAAGTTTAATGGTATTCATTATCTAATTAACGACTGGGTTTGAACATTCACTATATCTAAAGTGTTCATTGGCACAGTACATGATTCAAATAACAACATTGGCAAAGTAATCTTATATTGCATACATAGTTGTTATAATAAATTATAGTCTTCCTTAGATCTAAATACATTCCTATGAGAATTACATAATGCATCGATGGTTCTAACATTCACACCTTGAATTGGAAACAACAAACTTTTAATTTCAAAATCTCATTCCTAACTTGAAGTAATTCGCCATTCACAGGGATGCAATTCCATGAAAGTCGTTAAAAAAAAAAAAAGAGAACCTCGTTTAACTCTTGTACTTTAAACCAGTCTGCATTTCTTAGCTTACAAAGGGAAAATCCAGATTTCAACAATTTAACCTCAAGTTAGGCAGCATATTATTATCTGTACAATACACATACTAAATTCTAGTAGAAATAGGCGAATATCAAAGGCATTCTAAAAACAAAAATTACCGCTATTAAAATCCAGCTATAATGAACTCCATGTAGTTACTGTGTTAAAAATAAACACTCGATCTTATGCTAAAAATAGGTAGCAAATTTAAGCATTCTCAGCAAGATAAATTCAAAGAAAACAACTCACACCTTAACATAAATAAAAACAAAATACATGTGAGTGATGTGTACCTAAAACATGTAATTGAAAACTGAAGTGCTTGCCAAATAAAGGCTAAGAAGACCTCCACTAAGATAATTTCAGCAAGATCAACAACAGGAACAATGCAGAAATAACTTCAACAGGAAAAACGACGCTTTTTCATCAGGAGGTCATGGGATCTGATTAGTTTCTCTAGGTCCGTATTCGGGTGAGAATCCTGAGGAAGAAAGGGGGTCACGGGGGCTGTTGTATTTTTTGGGGTGATAGGGATTAGGGATATGAAGGTTGTAGATTTGATTTTACTACTCCCTTTTGGCTGCATTTTGGTGTGGATTTGAGGTAGTTTTATGGGGGTTTGAGCAGCGAGTTTTCATGGCTGTTGAGATGCTGCCTTTTATGGAGTTCTTAAGGATATATTTACATGGTTTTAATGGAGGAAAACCAGTACTTCTTCAAGGAAAAGAAAAGTTGTTGTTGATTTTTGAAGAGGAAGAAGAAGAGGTCAGGCAAGGGGGGTAGGCAGCGCCGCTAGGGAGGTTTTTGGAGCGAGAGCCTCTCAACTTTTAGTCTTTTTAGGTCTATATATACATCTAATTAGGTCTAGTCTCTAGGGTAAGGTTTTGAGTGTTTTAGGGAATGGATATTTGGGTAGTGGGCTGGGACGGTATGGGCTCGGATAATTTGGGCCCTGAAATTGGGCAAATTTGATACGAGAGGTTCAAAAATAGCCACTTTACTACTAATTAAATTTGTTTTTACCAAAACGACCTAATTAGCATTTTAACTAATTAAGTAAACTAATTGATTAAAGCTAATGTACATTTTTGGTGATTTTCATGTATTAATCTAACAATTAAAGAGTAATTAATTCCTGAAAATACAGATTAAACCTATGATGGCATGAAATGAAAAACGCTATAATTTTTTATGATATTTTTGTAATTTTGAAGTATTAAACATGCATGAAATGCAACTAAATAAAGAAAAGTTCCTAAAATTCATTAAAAGTTATTTTTTGATTATTTTTAGGAGTAATTTCCATGCGAGGCAAAAATTGGGTGTTGACAGCTGCCCCTCTTTGCTCGAGAACATGAAGAGTTTTCGGGCAAAGATAAAGTGAGCAACCGCGAGCAATTTTTTGCTCGTTCGGTACTCCATTTGGAAGAATTTTGAAAATGTTTTGACCGAACCTTGCTTCAGAGGTTGCCTACATATCCTTGGCTATAAAGGAATCAGGTCAGTGTAGTTCTCGAAGTTTTGGTAGTTGGGACTACCGGGAAGCTGTGATTTCGCTGTTGTTGCTGCTGTTACTGCTGCTGATCTCCTTATTACACCAAAATAACAAAACAAAAGACTAACTAAACCTATCAGTTGCTTGTTACAAGATTCCTATCTAAGACTTGGTCTTGAGTCTTGGCCTTTTGCTGAATCGGACCTGGATCTTGATGCTTGTTAGCCGCAGGTGCTGGTTTCGTCTTATCGTTTTTCGGATCAAGGCCGTATCTACCGAACGGATGGCTTCAATCTCGTCCTGAATAGTCCATGTTTTCCCCGTTTCTGCACTTTGGATTCCACCTTCTCTTTTCTCTTTTTGTTTTTATTATTCTGGATCGAAACTTCTTCTTTTGGTCATCTCGAGTCCACTATCCTAAAAATGCAATCTGTGAAAAATCAAAAAGCAAACGAACGAAATTTCCTGCCCCAGTTTTCACTAGGAAAATTTTGTGAGTTATTGTAAGGAAATCTACATTACTTTATTATTGAAAGCAATGGAAAAGGCCGGGAGCAGTGCACCCGGGGGTATTGTAGACTAGGGAGTGAATACTCTTTATCTCAAAGCAAGATCAACTAGGGGTTAGGACCCTATGTTGCAAAATAACACCAACTAGGGATTGTGTACCCTATGTCGGAAAAGAAATCGTCAACAAGGGAATGGATACCCTTGATCGACATCGACTACGGGAGTGTATACCCTGCGTCAGGAAAAGAAATCAACCAAGGGAAGGATACCCTTGATTGGAAAAGAAATCATCAACCAGGGAATGGATACCCTTGATCGGCATCGACTACGGGAGTGTATACCCTGCGTCGGCAAAAGAAATCAACTAGGGAATGGATACCCTTGATTGAAAAAGCAATCATCAACCAGGGAATGGATACCCTTGATCGGCATCGACTACGGGAGTGTATACCCTGCGTCGGGAAAAGAAATCAACCAGGGAATATATACCCTTGATTGGAAAAGAAATCATCAACCAGGGAATGGATACCCTTGATCGGCATCGACTACGGGAGTGTATACCCTGCGTCGGGAAAAGAAATTAACCAGGGAATGGATACCTTTGATTGGAAAAGAAATCATCAACCAAGGAATGGATACCATTGACTGGCATCGACTAGGGGAGTGTATACCCTGCGTCGGGAAAAGAAATCAACCAGGAATGGATACCCTTGATTGAAAAAGAAATCATCAACCAGGGAATGGATACCCTTGATTGGCATCGACTACAGGAGTGTATACCCAGCATCGGGAAAAGAAATCAACCAGGGAATGTATACCCTTGATTGGAAAAGAAATCATCAACCAAGGAATGGATACCCTTGATCGGCATCGACTACGGGAGTGTATACCCTGTGTTTGGAAAAGTAATAAACCAGGGAATGGATACCCTTGATTGGAAAAGAAATCATCAACCAGGGAATGGATACCCTTGATCGGCATCAACTACGGGAGTGTATAACCTGCGTCGGGAAAAAGAAATCATCAACCAGGGAATGGATACCGATCGGCATCGACTACGGGAGTGTATACCTTGCGTCGAAAAAAGAAATCATCAACCCGGGAATGGATACCCTTGATCGGAAAAGATGTAGCTAGGGTTTGTAGACCCTATGCCACTTCGATTTTGGGTTGATTTCAACACCATTGCTCTTCTTTTTATTTTGAATAAGTGTGGGAAAGGATTTTTGGAGAAACTTCCCTTTTTGGAGTTATTGCTGCATAGTTGCTTCTAGCTCTTGCGCCTTTTCTTTTGGTTACACTTACATTTTGCAAGGTTGTTTTGAGTTACACCTGTTTCCTTCAAACAAAGACCAATTCGTTAGTTTGAAACGGTGGTTGGTTTTGCGGCCTTGATTTTCAACAGCTTGATCTTAGTTCTTGTGATGAAGATCTCGACCACTTGCTTGCTTGCTGGGGATTGGGTTTCATCTCTAATCCCGGGGACCTTGGATTTTTCCAGATTTTACCATGGCGATCGGTCACGTGGGATCCGACATTTGACTTTATTTTTATTTTATTTTATTTTTGTAGGCCTTTCACTCGCTTTTTCTTTTGGATTTCCCGAGTATCGGGGATGTTTTGGCCCCCTCAAATTCTGCTGCACCAGTTAGTCGCGTGAGACTTAACCTTTTCCAACTTTATTTTGCCTCCATCGACCTTTCACTTTCGATTTTTCTCCAAGTTTAACTTTTAAAGCACCTAGAGCATTTTTGCCTTTCTGACCTTTACCAAGAGAGTTATCCACGTGGGACCCATCCTTTCACTTCAATTTCCTTTATAAGCATTTTGATTTGGTTTTCTCCTTTCAAGGGTTTTGAGTTTGAAGCATCGGCCGCTATGGCCAGTCGAGATCGACTCGATGCCCATGATGAGGCTGAGTGCCTTTTGCATATTAGCCCGTGTCAAATGAGAGCCCTGTAAATCAGTCTTGCCATCCTTTCTCTGCCTTAGTTTCGGAACAGAGTTAGACCGAAAGGGATTCAAAAGAAAAATAAATGACAGAATGGACAATGAATTTAAACAAGAGGTGTCCCTTTCGGGGAAAGGAAAGAAGGACTTATCTGGAGTGCATGCGGACTTCAATGAACATGACATGCCTTTTGGACTGGATGCCTGATCCGTGTAAACCGTCCGACTCTCAAAAATTCATCACAACTAATACCTCGAGATTGAAAAACCTTGCCCCGGACCGGTTCCATGTCAGTGATCCATCATCCTTTTCAATCAGTGGCGCCCTTTGCGGGTTTTTGCCAACAAACCTCTCTCATTTCTCTTCTCACCAACGCCTTGTAGCGCTCTTTGCGAGTTTTCACTACCAAGACTCTCTCATTTTAATTTCTCTTCTCACTGTCGCCTTACGGTGCCCGTGTGGGTTTTCACCAATAAGACTCTCTCATTTTACTTTTCTCTCATTTGCTTGCATGAGATCCAAATAATTGTATCCTCCAATTTTGGTCATCTCTGCCAATTGATCGGAAGGACTTGAACGTGATTTGGGGTAAAAAGAATTTGGACTGAATTACAACTTTGGAACCTTTGAGGCGAACTCATCGCCAGACCATTATAATTTCTGCCTCAATTTCACTTTTGGGGGAGTTCGGATTTTTATTTTGGTGTGACTGAACCTCAGGGAGAGGCTGCCTACGTATCCTTTCGGAATCAAGTCGAACGTAGTTCAGGGNCATTTCATCATATATTTTTTGCTTTTTTTTTTCCATCATTTTTTTTTCTTTTTTTTTCAATTGTTTTTTTCTTCTCTTTTTTTTCTTTTTTTTTTCCAATAACACTTTTGGGTTCCAAAGAGGGTAATCCAAGAAGAGTAAACGGCTCAAAGGGTTTGCAAAAGGGTTAATAGTGTTTGGATAGCGAGAATGAGAGCCTTCGTCATCCCAACCGGAGAACATTTGAAAATATATGGAGGATCAAATATAGTACCTTTTGACTGCACCTGCGTTGACAGTTGTTTCAGGGACATTTTTTTCGAACCCCAAGTACAACGTACTCTTTCGGCAGTACTCTGGTTGCAATGGATGGACCTTTCCAATCTGAACCAATTTTTCTTTGGCAGTTCCGATTCATTGTTTTATTTCCTTGACCTAACTTCATTTGCATTCTGATTCTTGATTAATTATTTCGAAGTCTGACAGCGTTTTAGGATCTTTTGACTGCACATGCGTTGACAATTGTTTTAAGGACATTTTCTTTGATGTATCCCAAGTACAAACGCACTCTTTTGGAAGTATTCTTGTAGTAGTGATGGACTTTTCCAATATGAACCAATTTTCCTTTGGCTATTCCGATTCATGGTTTTATTTCCTTAACCCAACTTCATTTGCATTCTGATTCTTGATTCATCATTTCGAGGTCTGACAACATTTTAGGATCTGGGCATGAAGTCCGCAAGCATGTCATGTTATTGAAATTTGCATTTAACAGAACTAAAAGTAAAGTAAGAAAAGAGACAAGATTAGGAGACATTCTTGGAAAATGAAATATTAATTCCATTTGATATTTTTTTTTAAGTTTAAAGATAGCAGGGTTTACATCGGAAAGTAATACCATTAAGTAAAACATCCGGATCACACCCTAAGATAATCCGAACGCAGAAAGGATAGTAAGACTGGCTACCGAGGCTCCCGTCTGATGGGGGGAACTTTCAGGCTTGGCGACCATTTTTTTGGCTTTTCTTTTGTCTCGGCAATGGATGCAATGGCTTTCGGTGCCAGATCAACTTCTTCATCTTCACAAATCATTCCGACTACCGGCCCAGTGTGAGCAGGCAGGGGATTGTTCGTCATATTAGGGTCTTCTTCATCCCTAAACAATATTGCCTGGACCTCGATGAGATTTTCCACTGCTCTTTTAAGAGTCCAACAATCTTTAGTGTCATGTCCCACTGCTCCTGAGTGGTATTCACATCTAGCATCAGCCCGGTGCGATGGGGACTCGGGGATCGGCCTATTTGGGGTCACTGGCTGCAGTAGACCTATCTTGACCAACTCTTGGAACAAGCTAGAGTATGATTCACCAATAGGGGTGAACTGATTCTTTTTGAAAGGCTCTATTGGGCGAGGATTGTATTGGAAAATAATTGATTGGGTATTATATGGAGCTTGGTAAGGATGGGCATTTCTGGGAAGTGGAGCTCGGTTTTGGGCATAATTTTGTGGCCGGGGATGCGACTGAGCATTCATTATTGCATAGGGGAGGGGGGACATAGCATAGGTTGCTTCCTGATGAGGATAATAGTGTTGTGAATCTCTGGGAAATGGGCTTGGATGTTCCTGAGGTCGTCGAGAATTCCTAGGGCCTGCAGCCATCATGGCTCCCTCTTCTCTCCCGTTTCTGTTCATCAAACCCTCCGAACCATTCTGAACGTCCTGTGATGTGGCCTTAAAAGTATATTGACTCAAGATTCGGCTTGTTTTCAAACCATTTTCGACCATCTCCCCAATTTTTATAGCTTCAGCGAACGGTCTACCCATAGCAGACATCATGTTCTGGAAGTAGTCCGCCTCTTGGGCCTGTAGGAAGATTGTAACCATTTCTGCTTCGTACATTGGAGGCTTTACCCGGTCGGCTTGCTCGCGCCATTTGACAGCATATTCGCGGAAGCTTTCCGCAGTTTTCTTTTTCAGATTGGACAAGGAGTTCCTGTCAGGAGCGATGTCCACATTATACTGGAACTGGCGGACAAAATCTCGGGCCAAATCGTCCCACACATGCCAATGGGTAATTTCTTGATCCATATACCATTCAGGAGCGATCCCGGTGAGGCTTTCTCCAAAGTAGGCTATTAGCAACTCTTCCTTTCCACGAGCACCTCTCAGCTGGTTACAATATCGTTTCAAGTGAGCAATCGGGTCTCCGTGCCCGTCATATTTTTCAAACTTTGGCGTCTTGAAGCCAACTGGCAGGTGAACATGTGGAAACATGCATAAATTGGAGTAGGAGAGACTCTTCTGACCACTCAAACCCTGTAAGTTCTTTAAGCTTTGCTCTAGGCTTCTCATCTTCCGAGCCATTTCTTCCTGCTCGGGGTTTCTCATTGTTCTTTGCTGACCCATGAGAGACTCATATTGCGAGTGTTGAGGGTAAGAGTTTGGCTTGGGCACTGTTGGATGTGCCATAGTGAAGACTGGTGGTGCAACAAACATTGCTGGTTGTTCCCTTGAATCCGATGCCTGGGAGTGATCCACAGAAGGCATTCCGGGGCTATTAGACGGCATTAGGGGGTGCCCACATGGGATGAGTGGGTTGAGCACAAGGGTGTTGGCAAGCCCATATGAACTGGGGATCAACTCGGGAAAACCAGGGATTACACTTGGCGGTTCCCTACCGTTAGACCAGGCGTCCCACATTTCCAACATGCGACGACGCAACATTCTATTTTCTTCAGCAGTTGCTGATTCTGACTGCGGAATAGCCGATGACGGACTATCCTCAGAACCGATGATTGGTAGATTGATTGCAGAGGACATCTCTGCCTTTGAAAATTTTAAAGGATGGGAAACCGGACTACCAAAAAAACCAACCACCAAAACCTTTGCTTTTTTGCACACCAAACAACCTTGTTAGTTTTGAGACATTTAACATATAGGGAATCGCATGTTGGGATGCAATGCACCTCAGTTAAACGCTTCTACCATGTGTTTGAATGGTTGCGTGTTTCATCCCGACCTTTAAATGTCCCTTTCCATTTTTTGTCTCTCCTTCTTTTTTGCATATCTTAATTTTCTTTTTCTTTTGTTATTTTCGCTCTTTGTTTTTCTCAGTTATTTTTGTCACACTTCTACTTGTTTTTTTTTTTTTTTTTTTTTTTCTCTTTTTTTTTGCTTTTTTTTTTTCTCCCTTTTTTTTTTTGCTTTTTTTTTTTTTTTTTTTTTTTTTTTTTTTTGCTCACTCTATTTTTTCGCTTTCTTTTTCTCTCACTCTTTGTTTTCGCTTTTTTCTTTATTTTTCACTCAATTTTCTTTCTCTCCTTCCTTTTCTTGTTTTTTTTTCCACTCAATTTGTCTATGGCTATGATCGAATCCGATGGGTATTGCCTACGTATCATGATGCCGCATGAATCAGATCTTGCGTAGTTCGGGAAGATTGAGAATGGAGTAAATAAAGCTAACTCTATTTTTTTTTGAATTTTTGAAAGAAAGGCTTTAAAAGAAGAAAGAAAGTATTTTGGCTCTTTTTTTGTGTGTGTTATGATTGAAACGTTTAAGAGAAAGACTTCTTAAAAGCAAGAAAATATTTTTCGGATTTTGATTTGACTTTTTCTTTGAAAATTTTGAAATGAAGACTTCTAAAGAAGAAAGAAAATATTTTGGAATTTAATTTTTTTCTTGAAATTTCATTTTTTTTTTCTGTTTTTGAAAGAAAAGCCTCAAAAGAAAAAGGAAATATTTTTGGATTTTGTTTCTGAGTTTTTTTTTAAAATTTTTGGAAGAAACACTTCTATAGAAGAAAGAGAGTATCTTTTTTGGATTTTTGATTTACTATTTTTTGAATTTTTGGGAAAAATACTTCAAAATAAAGAAAAAAGTATTTTGGATTTTGATTTTTGATTGATGATTGATGATTTTTTTTTTTGAGATTTTTAAGATAAAGACTTCTTAAAGAAAGAAAATATTTTTGAATTTTCGCTTTTTGATTTTTTTCTTTTTTCTAGTTTCTGGGCAAAAAACTTCTAAAAATGGAGAAATTTTTTTGAATGATAGACCTTTAAAAATTCCTTTTTTTTTCTTGTGTTTTGAACTTTGAGAATTTTAAAAGTAAGAAGAAATTATTTTTGTTGAATTTCAATCATTTTTTTCTTTCTTTTAAGAATAAAGAAAATATTTTTGGACTTCGAATGTTGCCTCTACATTTTCAAAAGAGGGATTTTTTAAGAAAGACAAAGATTTCTTTTTTGAATTTTTGTTTTCTGATTTTTTTTTTTTGGAAAAATATTTCTGGGACATGTTTGATTTTGAGTATTGATTGATTTTTTTTTTAAATTCATATGAAAGACTTTGAAAGAAGGAAAATATTCTCTCTCTTTTTTGGGTTAAAAAATCTTTTTCTTTCTTCTTATTATTTGGGATTTTCTAAGGAGGAATTTAAAGGAATATATTTTTGGATTTTTTGAAAATTGGGGTCTCAAAGAAAGACTTTTCTAAAGGAGGAAGGAGGAATATATTTTTGAGATTTGTTTTTGTTTTTTGAAAATATTTTTGTGTTCTAAAACTTTTTTTTTATCTTTTATTTGTTTGGAATTTTCTAAGAAAATGCTCCTAAAGAAAGAATTAAAGAAAAATATTTTTTTTTGGATTTTTTAAATAATGGGGTCGGGATCGATAAGGTTTGCCTACGTATCTCACATCCGGTGAGAATCAGACCTGCGTAGTTCGGCCAATTTCGACGGGACCGGGAAAACAAGATATTAACTTATTTTCATTTTTTTTTTAAATACATTTTCTTTTCCCCTTTTTGTCAAAAATTTGGCAGAGCTTTGTGGCATTTTCAAATAAAAGGATTTTCAAAACAAGGTGAATTCTCTATTCTACCTCACTCTTTTTTTTTTTTTTTTTTTTTTTTTTTTTTTTTTTAGCCGGTCAACAAACAAGCCGAGACAAAAAATGTGCACATAGCAAGTAGGGTGCATCAGGATCGTCCTTTGTTTTGGATACACCTATCCTAGACGGACCTAACCCTTGTGTTGAGTCCCCTAAGTTAAAATGCACATGATGCAGATAATCGTTCCTACTAGGGATCCGACATGAGGTTTTTTCATTCTAGGGTTAAACCTGGGGTTTTGTTCTAGACCTTGGCTACCCGAGCGGACAACTCGAGTCGGGGTGGGAGCGACGTACCGGTAGCGCGAAAGGCTATCCGACCTAGTGGCTAGTCCATCCCCGTATTTCTTACTTGGTATGACCTCTAACAGAAAGGCGGGCCACGCGAACGTGTGCACCAATTTTAGAAGACTCAGAAGGGAGGCGTAAGAAGACAGTTTATAATACAGTTCAAATAAATATCAAAGCGGCAAATAACATTTAGCACATTGAGCGCACAAAACACATTAATATCACAATTTGAGAAAGCCAAGTAAAATCACATAAAAGCTCGAATTCTTGAACCCTGAACCATAGATTCTGGGTTCCAGTCCCCAGCAGAGTCGCCAGAGCTGATCTCCTTTTTCACCCGGTAAGGGTAAATAAGGGAGTTTTTCCACTTTAAGTGACATTATTCGATTTTGGGATTTATTTTATTCAGAGTCGCCACCCGAATTTTTTACGGTGTTCCGGGACACCATTTACTTATTAGAAATCCCAAAACGAGGAATTATGACTCTGTTTAAATTGTCTGCGAACCAAAAAATCCAGGTAAGAAATTCTGTTAACTCGGGAGAAGGTGTTAGGCATTCCCGAGTTTCGTGGTTCTAGCACGGTCGCTTAATGATTAAACTTGGCCTAATTTGTTTAATTACTGCTTTTATACCTATGTGCATTTTTTAGATTTTTGCCGCTTTTATTATTCACTTGTATTTAAAGAGTTATTTTGAGACGGGTCACGTATGTGTAAACCCGTAGAGTTTAAAATGTGTCTTAAATCATGTCACGCGGACGTGTACACAATTCTCAACACTGAACTCATTTAATAAGATAAATAAAGTGCGCAAGCGCGTATTTTTGTTTTGTTGTCAAAAGGAAACCGAAATCACGTCACGCGGGCGTGTACGCAATTCTGATAATTTTTAAGAAATTCGTTCCTAAAGTGTCTCTACGAGTGTTCATTTTAGTCTTTATTTGTGTTACGTAAACGTATACACAATTTGGAAACAGGTATATTTTAATTATTTTCATTCAAAGTTACGCAAACGTATACTTTGACGATTGATTTATTCTCTACGTTTAAGGGTATTCATTATCTAATTAACGACTAGGTTTGAACATTCACTATATCTAAAGTGTTCATTGGCACAGTACATAATAACGGCACAATACATGATTCAAATAACAACATTGGCACAGTAATCTTATATTGCATACATAGTTGTTATAATAAATTATAGTCTTCCTTAGATCTAAATACATTCCTATGAGAATTACATAATGCATCGATGGTTCTAACATTCACACCTTGAATTGGAAACAACAAACTTTTAATTTCAAAATCTCATTCCTAACTTGAAGTAATTCGCCATTCACAGGGATGCAATTCAATGAAAGTTGTTAAAAAGAAGAAGAGAACCTCGTTTAACTCTTGTACCTTAAACCAGTCTGCATTTCTTAGCTTACAAAGGGAAAATCCAGATTTCAACAATTTAACCTCAAGTTAGGCAGCATATTATTATTTGTACAATACACATACTAAATTCTAGTAGAAATAGGCGAATAACAAAGGCATTCTAATAACAAAAATTACCGCTATTAAAATCGAGCTATAATGAACTCCATGTAGTTACTGTGTTAAAACTAAACACTCGATCTTATGCTAAAAATAGGTAGCAAATTTAAGCATTCTCAGCAAGATAAATCCAACGAAAACAACTCACACCTTAACATAAATTAAAACAAAATACATGTGAGAGATGTGTACCTAAAACATGTAATTGAAAACTGAAGTGCTTGCCAAATAAAGGCTAAGAAGACCTCCACTAAGATAATTTCAGCAAGATCAACAACAGGAACAATGCGGAAATAACTTCAACAGGAAAAATGGCGCTTCTTCATCAGGAGGTCATGGGACCTGATTAGTTTCTCTAGGTCCGTATTCGGGTGAGAATCTTGAGGAAGAAAGGGGGTCACGGAGGCTATTGTCTTTTTTGGGGTGATAGGGATTAGGGATCTGAAGGTTGTAGATCTGATTTTACTACTCCTTTTTGGCTGCATTTTGGTGTGGATTTGAGGTAGTTTTATGGGGGTTTGAGCAGCGAGTTTTCATGGCTGTTGAGATGCTGCCTTTTATGGAGTTCTTAAGGATATATTTACATGGTTTTAATGGAGGAAAACCAGTACTTCTTCAAGGAAAAGAAAAGTTGTTGTTGATTTTTGAAGAGGAAGAAGAAGAGATCAGGCAAGGGGGGTAGGCAGCGCCGCTAGGGAGGTTTTTAGAGCGAGAGCCTCTCAACTTTTAGTCTTTTTAGGTCTATATATACATCTAATTAGGTCTAGTTTCTAGGGTAAGGTTTTGAGTGTTTTAGGGAATGGGTATTTGGGTAGTGGGCTGGGACGGTATGGGCTCGGATAATTTGGGCCCTGAAATTGGGAAAATTTGATACGAGAGGTTCAAAAATAGCCACTTTACTACTAATTAAATTTGTTTTTACCAAAACGACCTAATTAGCGTTTTAACTAATTAAGTAAACTAATTGATTAAAGCTAATATTATTTTTTGTGATTTTTATGTATTAATCTAACAATTAAAGAGTAATTAATTCCTGAAAATACAGATTAAACCTATGATGGCATGAAATGAAAAATGTGATATTTTTTTATGATTTTTTTGTAATTTTGAAGTATTAAACATGCATGAAATGCAACTAAATAAAGAAAAGTTCCTAAAATTCATTAAAAGTTATTTTTTGATTATTTTTAGGAGTAATTTCCATGCAGGGCAAAAATTCGGTGTTGACAAAGCCTTCTGAAAAGAGAATTTTCCTTTCAATTTAACTCCGAACCTCCTGAATTTCAACTCTGATCATACACACAAGTCACAATACCCGAAATGAAGTTGTTCATGACCCCCAACTGCTGAACGACGCGCTGGATCTCAAAACGACTGGTCGGGTCGTTACATTCTCCCCCACTTAAACAGACGTTCGTCCTCGAACGTGCCAAGAACTGCCCCAAAATTATCTGAAATCACTGTTTAACACCCCGTGCACCTGCCCGTGCTACCACCACCCAGTAGAGCACATTAGCTTGATAAAATCTGAAGGTATTCCCTTTTATCCATATAATAAACTCAGACCCCAGTTCCAACACTTGAAATTCTCTACCATGCTTGTTTCTAATATGTGAACACCGCAACAACTACCACACGAGGCAACAGAACATAACTGCGTATCCTTGCTGAATCAGCACCATACACCGCATAATCCATCATCTGACGACAATGACGCTCCCTGAACCTTAATAGTCAGAATTCTACGAATTTGAGGCTCTCAAAGCACCTTATAAGATACACACATACATCCTTCTATAATGCTGACGATACCACCACAACGGAGGAAATGTGTAGAAATTCCTAACCAACTGTAGGTTAACTAAACATTGAAATCTTTCCTCCTGACTAAGATCATCATCCCATTACAACCAATGATGGTGATTTTCCTGTAATATACTTGCATAGTCTTATCACACCGATCCCAGATTTATAAATTTTGTCTCACCCAGTATGAACTGCTCAGACAACCAATCACCCCAAACACGGCCATTAGCCTCACACGATGCCACAATGCGCCAATAGGCCACAATTCGAACACGACACATAAGGAAATGACATCAGGAAGGGACTACCCGACTCACGCTATAAATATGAACTTTTCTCTTAAAATAGGAAGTAACACACCAGAAAATAATTATAGGAGTCTTGCTCCACATCATACTGTTTTGGCTCGCAACCCGATCCAAATAACATACCTGTGGCGGAGTGCCACCCGATCCCATCATAGAATTTACATAAAGAAATATATACACAGAGCTGAATTGCTCACTATTACAATTTACTGACATCGGTCACAAGCACGCTGAGTGCATAATACCATTCTGGGGAGACTGATAGAGCCATATGCCACAAAACTCAAGCACAATTGAGGTGTGATATAAAATCTTAATCTCAAGAGCCATTATGCTCACTTAACCTCATCGCCACGCGGAATCTCAACACATAAGAATTTATCAAGCCGCTTCACAACTCACACGGCACAATCACAATATCACATGAATTTGACGAAGACAGGACAACACCTGATATCTCAATACCCCTCCTTGAGGAGTGCCATACTGAAATGAACACCTCTGACTAGCATGAAGCCCAAAATCTTGTTTAAATCCATTCACTCACTTCAAGATGATTATGCTCGCATTGAACTAGGTTGATAGCCTTACCTGGGTCCAAACAACCCTCTTCCTTTTTCTTATACACACGAGGACAACCATCATAGCCGAGATAAACACCCCACAATCCACAACCAACTGAGCCGAACGCCTTCCAGGCATAAATTCTCAATTCAGCAATATTACACTCCTTTATACTTGGTCTAATTCTTCAACCAATCAGTTGACTACATGCCACACTTATTCAATCTTCCCGCGGTCATGCTCCCACGACCTTCCACCCAAGGTAACAAGTTTTCACATCCATACCACCGACCACACTAACGTTGTATATCAAATTAAGAACCCATAACCAGGATACAAAGCCTCTTTCACCAAACACCAATCTCAGATGACACTGAAGACAACACCAGTTTCCTTGCCCATCTGAGTTCATGACATCCTTGTTAACACCAAACCGCAATCTCGATTCTTACTCCCAATTACATACTATTTACTGCACCTAACATGCCAATATGAGATGGCGCAAGAATTTCCATCATAACTCCTGAACCACTAATAGGGTGAACACTTCATCATAAAGAAACCTTTTACTTACCTCAATTCATGAGAACCATAACAACACACAAGTGAGCTCTCACAATCACAATACATGAAAATCCTTAAGTAGTGGTCTAAACCACCATAACCCTTCCGGGACCCGCCTACACCTGACAGTCCATAGCACTTGAATGCTTCAAACTGAAATCTGTTACGACGGTCGACGGGCCCCACACATACCTGCACAGATCATACACATACTCAAACATGCCGAAAGAACTGATCACTGTCGTACTTGTGCCATTTCACCCATGGCTAACCAATCTTTCTTCTTTTAATCATCTGTAATTGCCTCGAAGATAATAGTAACTTCCTTCAACTCATAGCAGCTCAAACCTCACTCATCCCGAGTGACCTTGATTCACGAGACCATGCTGCCTAAATCCCGCAACCCGTCTCACAACCTCTTGATAATCTTCTACAACCTGGAGTCTATTTCCCTCACTCCTCCGATACTATCCAGCGTGTTGAAATAACATAGAACACTCCAACAATCTTCCTTCCTCTTAGAGATTATAATGCAGAAGCTCGATTCTTAATTATACTGTTGCCTGAAACCCTTAAACACCGCATTCTCTAACTTTCGAATTCATTAGGACCACTACTGAGAGTCACCACACTCTGACTGGCCCCGAGTACAATCAACCCCAAGGCTCTCCTAGCACATGAACACCCTTTCAACTGAGCACGTGACTGAGTCGCTACCCTTACAACTTGCCTATGCCTTAAGCACGAATTCTTAACCTTCCAAAGCCTAACCCTGGTCCAATAGGACCAACTTCGCACACATTTATCGAATGCCATGCTCCATTACCGATATACTCCTTTCCCTTAGCTGTAGCAACTTGCCAATATGCTGATAATCCGCAACTCCATGAGGACACAACCCCACAACCCACTGCAGGTGGTGGGACTCCCCCACTTTGGTTAACCTCATTCCTTTAAGCACTACCCGACTTCCTTTCCTTACGGCTGGCCTTTTAGAAATTGAACCACCACCTATCACTTTTCACATATCTTCCTTCATCGCGTGCTTCTCAATCGCGTCCTTAATTCAACATCCTTCTTTGTAGCTCTTTGAGCCAGCAGATCACCACAACTTCGAACTCTCCGAAGATCATCTTTCTCGAGTTGCCTTCATTAGAGGTAACTATTCAATTCTGAACCACTACCCACCACGATCTCTAACAACCGCTTCTTCAACACCGTTTCACAGCACTCTAACCCCATGCGACCTAAGAGCTATAACACCGACGAATTTAACATATCCTATTCGATCAAACAATGATACCACAACACAGGTGAATACTCCACCTTGCTCGATAGCACCAAGCTTACTACTTTATCAATCTGAACCGGACCATTCATAGTCCAAGTGCCTTTCCTACGCCGGAACTAAAATACTGAAATCTCGAAACCACGCCCTGAGAAGACCTCCCTTCAAGTCATTCATTGCCCCTACATATGGGCAAGCATCCTACCATCCTATCAACACCGCGCGATATCCAATCGTAAGCATCATAACAACCTGATCATAGCCTCAAGGACCTCAGAAACACAATTACTGAGCTAAAATAACATATTATTCTTCTGCAGGGCAGCAACAACAACCCCAACCAACTACACATGGAAAACATCTTGTACCATATCTGTAGCACTATTTCAATTCCTCAACTCCTCGAATCATAGAAAGAGCTTCGCGACGTATAAGATTGAGTAGAAAGAAACATAGGCATAAGCCTTAATGGAATCAAATCGCGCGATGAGGAATCAAGAAGGGAAGTACTCCTACAGCCCTGTAACCTCTCGAAGATAAGTACAGACGTCTCCATACCGATCCGCAAGACTCTACTAGACTTTCTCATGACTCGTGAAACCTAGGAGAACCTAGAGCTCTAATACCACGTCACATGTCAGGCAAGCCGACCCCTTAATCAGTTGGACCACTTTCCTGTTTAACATTTTAGAATTGAAGCCTTTTCTTGCATTTCATAGTCAAATAAATAAATTTGTAAATTAAACACGACAGGAAATCCATTTAATTCAGTAAAACAAGACTTAACACATCCCCAGAACCCGGTGACACAAGTACATGAGCAATTTTTAAGGATTTATACAATTATACAATGCTTGTCCGAAAAACAAATTGGACAAATTCAATAAATATAAAATGTAAGTACACAGAAGGGAGACTCCGGCAGCTGTGGAACGCCTCTGGATGAATGCAGCTCGTATAAGTCTCAAAATCAATCACTGTACTATAAAGGTACCTGTGCAACAAAATGCACAGAAAATGTAGTATGAGTACATATACATATATGTACCCAGTGAGTATCCCGTCTAATCTCGAAGAAGTAGTGACGAGAGGTTGACTCGATACTCACTAAGGTCAAACAGTTATAATAATAGACAGGATATAAGGAAAACAGTAGGCATGTAAGACAAATAAACATCGAAATGTATCAATAAGAGGTATCCAAATAACGGTGGAAATCAAGCAAGTCCTGTATCCGTCGTGGCGTACGACCCGATCCCAAATTGAAATAACTCTCATCACTCCGTCGTGGCGTACGGCCCGATCCCATAATAATTTCACTCACATCACTCCGCCGCGGCGTACGACCCGATCCCATAGTGTAATCACTCTCATCACTCCGCCGTGGCGTACGACCCGATCCCATAATGAATTCACTCTCATCACTCCGTCGTGGCGTACGGCCCGATACCATAGTGTAATCACTCTCATCACTCCGCCGTGGCGTACGACCCGATCCCATAATAAAATCACTCTCATCACTCCGTCGTGGCGTACGACCCGATCCCATAATGAATTCACTCTCATCACTCCGTCGTGGCGTACGGCCCGATACCATAGTGTAATCACTCTCATCACTCTGCCGTGGTGTACGACCCGATCCCATAGTGTAATCACTCTCGTCACTCCGCTGTGGCATACAGACCGATCCCATAATGAAATCACTCTCATCACTCCGCCGTGGCGTACGGCCCGATCCCATAATGAAAAACAAGAACAATTGAAACGAGTCAAGTATCACTATCCTTTAGATGAAACATTACCAATCACAACAGAAGCACAGAGCATATTTACATCATGACGAGGGAAAATAATGAACATGTTGTGGCCTAACTACCCGGACAAAATAATAATAGCCACTACGTACGGACTCTCGTCACTTGGTGCGTACGTAACCCCCAAACAAGTTCACATAGCATTTGAAGTTACCTAGGGGGACAATTCTCTCTTACAAGGTTAGAAAAGAGACTCACCTCGCTCTGAAGCTCCATAACCGGCTTCCAAGCCCTTACGACGACCCCAACGGATGCGCAACGCCCCCAAACTATCCAAATAACGATAATTCAATGAAAGTATACTCTAATATTTTCTAAAAATTCAGATTATATAATTTCCCAACTCCGCTCAAGCAATTGACCAAAATGCCCTCGAGCCCACGTGCCCGGATTCCAAATTTACTCAAAGATAAATTCTACCCATAACTTTACTAACTCAAATATACAATTTCTTACAATATTTCATCCTCAAATTCATGGCTAAAATCAAATTTTATCAATTCTAAGTTTCCTTGCAATTTCCCCACATTTTTTCGAATATCTCATATCCAATCTATGTAATAAATCTTGTATTTAACTTGGAAATAAGTAGAAACAACTTACCTTTGATGCTTGATGAAATCCCCCTTAAAATGCTCTCGAAAATCATCCAAGCCAAATGAAAGAAATGGCCAAAATTCGAGTTTAAAAAATCTGCCCCTGCTTCATCGAGTTGTACCTTGCACTTGTGCTGCACAGGTTGTACATCCTACTAAAATTCCCTTGTTGAACACCTTCTGTTAAGACACCCATAACTTCTTGTAGAAATAATTAAATAACAAACGGTTTGAAGATTTTGAAACTAGACTCGAAGACCTCTAATTTGATAGGTTGTACACCATATTACTCTTTATATATCCCGAGATATGAGCTTCTAAAATTGGCTCCCTGCATCAGAAAATTCTGGCGAAACTGCTCCATCAGCCATATTCAATCGGTCATAACATTTTGCACAAAACTCCAAATGACAAATGGTTTAATGTTATGAAAATTAGACTTCAAGATCTATAACTTTCATGTTTTGAAAATGTCCCGATTCCTTATAGATTATTGTATATATGCTTCCAAAGTTAGCTCTTCGACGCACAATTTGCTGTCCAAAAATAAATGCAGAAATTTTCTATAATTTTCCTTCTTTCTTTTGTCCGAAATTCATTCTGTTAACCTTCCAAAATCCACCCGACGCCTTCGAGACCTTAACCAATCATACCAACATGTCCAAACATGATACGAACTTGCTCGAGGCCTCAAACAACGCCGAAATCTCGAATCGCACTAAAATTCAAAATTTATGAACTTTGAAATTTCTAACTTTAACATCTGATGCCGAAACCTATCAATTCACGTCCGATTGACCCCAAATTTTGCACACAAGTCATATTCGACATTACAAACCTGCTCCAACTTTCGGAATTGGAATCCGACCCCGATATCAAAAAGTCAAACTCTCGATCAAACTTCTCAAAAACCTTCAAATTTCTATTTTTAGTCAAATGACTTCAAAATGACCTACGGAAATCCGAATTCACTTCCGATCGCGCTCCCAACTCAAGAATCACCATACGAAGCTATTCCCAAACGGACATCAATATCATTGAAATGCGCTTCAAGCCAAACTTAGGAAATTTCTTCAAAAATGCTAACTTCCACAATATACACCGAAACGCTCTCGGGTTATCCAAATCCCGATCCGGACATATGCCCAAGTCTTAAATCACCATACGAACGTGTTGGAACCTTCGGATCCTAATTCCGAGGTCGTTTACTCAAAATTTCAGTCTTACTCAATTTCTTCAACTTAAGGCTTCTGAAAAGAGAATTTTCCTTTCAATTTAACTCCGGACCTCCTAAATTTCAACTCTAACCATACACACAAGTCACAATACCTGAAATGCAGTTGTTCATGACCCCCAACTGCTGAACAACGCGCTAGATCTCAAAACGACCGGTCGGGTCGTTACACTTATCCCAACAAGAGATCTTTGCTTAGGCGATCTTTTCTGATATCTTGAATGGCTTCTTGCCTTTTGGAGCAATTTGACTGTCAGAGGGAATCACCAGCTATCTTTGCTTGCGCCAAGTAGGCTGACAAGGATCTTTTGGGGAGGAAGTCTCTACATGAATCCTCAATGCATGTTGACTGTAACCTTGAATTGCTGGCCAAATTCACTTTGTGCAACAGAAAAACTGGTAACAGATATTGAAATCTTTTCTTGCTCGTTTTGACAAGGACCGACTTAGAGTGAAGGACACAATGATGCAAAGAAACAAGTATAAACAAGCAATGCCCCTGTTGAAAGGACAAAAGGAAGAGAGTTTTTTTTTATTTTGCGGTAACTAGCCTTAGCGATCATGACATGCATTTTGGACTCAGTGGCCGATCTATCAAACTGATCAAATCTTTTCTTTCACCATGCTTATGACCTTTGAAGTCAGGCTTGTTTATGCCAGTTCTTCGCATCAGCTTCACGAATCACTTTCGACTAGTGGTGCACCGAAAGGTTTTCACCAACAAGTCTCTCTCATTTATTTTTCTCTACTTACCGGCGCCTTACAGTGCCCATGAGGGGTTTCACTAGTAAGACTCTCATTTTCTCATTTGTTTTCCTTTTTTTTTTTTTTGCTTTCTTGTGTGAGCAACCTGACAATATTCTTGTCATGTGACAACTGTTGCTCATTCCATGCTTTCATGGGCGAGCAACTGACAGTGCTCTTTGTCGCGTGACAACAGTTGCTCATTGCATGCTTCTCTTAGCATTCTTGAAGGCATATCGGGAGGTCTTTATTTGGAAGATTTTTAGATAGGGTTGGAAAGGAGGGTTGGCATGGAGACTTAAAGTAGACTCAAATGAGGGGTTATAGACTTACAACTCTTGGAATCGACTCTTTTAAAAGTGGAATAAAATTTCTGCCCCAGTTGTAGCTACTGGGGATTTGTTTTTGACTTTTTTTCTTTACTCTTATTTGGTTGGACTGAACCGTGTAAGACTGCCTACGTATCCTTTTTTTTTTAAAGGAATCAAGTCTAACAGAGTTCAAACATCTGACCTAACTATTTTTTTCATCTTTCTATCTTTTTCTCATCATCATTTTTTTCATTTTTCTTTCTTTCTCCTTTTGTTTTCAAAACAAACTGCCCCAGCTTCCTCTTTTTTTAGGGCATAGATCACAGACTATTCTTTTTCTCTTTTCTCTTTTTTTTCAAAACAAATTGCCCCGGACTGTGACTGTTCTTTTCTTCTCTCTCTTTTTCATTTGAACTTTCTAAGAGTTGCCTCAGTTTATACTCTTGGGGCATGGATTTTTTTTCATTTTCATTTTTTACATTTTTACTTTTTATTTTTGGACTTTTGACTCTAAACTTGATTCCAAAAGAGGGTGGTCAAAGAAAATAACACAGGCTCAAAAGGGTATAAAGTGTTTGGATAGCAGAAAAAGGGCCTCCTAGCCTCGAGAATGCCAATCGTGTAAACCCTTCAAAATCACGACATTGATGGACATGTTGCTTCTGGGTCTTTTTCAGGGTAAAGCATGAGCAATACTTTTCTCGCAGTAAATGACCCTTGTCAATTTGTGTGACTTTTTCTTGATGTAGAAGATGCATTTTGCCACTAAACTTATCCATTTCGAGTTGTCTAGAATACACCTTCTTCTTTTTTCTCTTAAAAATACTTTCTATCTCTCAGTGCTAAACAAACTTCAACTCGTCCGATCATCCTTAAGCCCGATCTTCTCAATGATTCGTAAGGTAGAGATCCTTAATTTCCATGAGCATGACTGCTTTGGTTCCATGTAAACTTGGCTCATGCTTATTTTTCAAATGTTTCATGTCTCTATTCATTTTCAAAAGTGTATCTTTCTCACTAATCTCATTCAAGCTTAAATCAATTTTCTAAGATCTGGCCAAAATTTCCGCATGCATGTCATGCCACTAGAACTAGCGTGAAAAGAACTATCCACAAAATGGACACAAAACGAATGACTGTTTTTTTTTTCTTTTTGCTTTGCTTTTTTTTTAATAAAGGATAGAAAGGTCTGATGGCACAAAAAGTAGAAGAAAAGACGACAAATAAGCTACCATGGCTAAAAGAAGAATGACTTTCCAATTGCTAAGCGACATCTTAGCCACAAAGTTGCACAGTATCACTACTATGGCATTCAACCATTTTTATTGTTATGGATTCAGCACTCAAATTTTGACTTTTGATCAAACTGTTCCCCATATTGACTGTTGGATTTCAGGATTGACAACATGAAAATTTTCACGGTAACTAATTTGTCAAATAACTTAGACGACTTCTCGTGTCTCCCATCATCAAATCATCCCGAGCAGGCTATGTTCTATTGCTCAAATCTGGTAGAGTCAACCCCACATTTGCCTCCATTTTAAATTTTCACTGCCAACTCGCCTACTTGCGTTTTTGTGACTTTGGATCAACGATAGTGGTGCTTGTTCCATTGCAAACCAACAAACTGATCACCTTTGATTGACTTTTATTTTTTTTTAAAACAAGCATGTTAGAATAATCATTCTTTTTTTTCTTCTTTTCTCTCATTTTTTCGCTCTTTGTTTTTCTCAGTTATTTTTGTCACTCTTTTTTTGTTCTCTCTCCTCTTTTTTCACTTTTTTTTCTCTCTTTTCAATTTTTTTTGCCTATGATCGAATCTGATGAGGATTGCCTATGTATCTCGAAGAAAGACTTTCCATAGAAGGAAGTAAAGGAAAATATAATTTTCTTTTTTATTTTCTTTTTTTTTTTTTTGAAAATTGTGAAAAATAAAATGGTAGAAAATATTTTATTTTTTTTTGGATTTTGGTTGGATTTGTCTTCTTTCTTTTTTAATGAAAGATTTCTACGAAGAAAATATTTTTTAGGTTTTTAAAAAGAATTTCTTATTACTTGATTTGAGATTTTCTTAAAAAAGACTTCTAACGAAGGAGCTAAAGGGAAATATTTTGTATTTTTTTTTTAATAGGGGCCGGAACCGATAAGGTTTGCCTACGTATCTCACATCCGGTGAGAATCAGACCCGCGGAGTTCTCCCAGTTTTGACGGAACCGGGAAAACATGACTTTTTGAAAACAATCACTTATTTTCTATCTTTTTTTTATACGGAATTTCAGATTTCGAATACTTACCTCTCACTCTTATTTTTTTATTTTTTGCTTGTTTTTTTTTTCTTTCCTATTCTAGAAGCCGATCAACATGAAAGCCTAAACAAACAAATGCAAAGTAGCACGTAAGATGCATCAGGATGGTCTTTTATTTTCGGGTACACCTGTCCTAGACGGACCCAACCCATGTGTTGAGTCCCTTAAGTCAAATGCACATGATGCAAACAAACGCACCTACTAGGGATCCGTCATGAGGCTATGTTGTTCTAAGTTTAAATCCTAGGGCTTTGCTCTAGACCTGGCTTACCCGAGCGGACAGCTCGAGCCCAGGGGGGGGGAGGGGGGCAGCGTACCGTGAATACAGAAGCTTCACCGGCTTTGCAACTTGTCCGAACCTCGTTCTAAAATTTGGATATGACTCAAACAGAAAAGAAGTGCACACTTCCCAGATGATTTAGAAGACTCATAGAGAAGAAGGGTTTCGACACAGTTTTATACGCAGTTCAGATAATATCAAAGCGGTAAATGCGGCAATTAGTACATTAGGTTTAAACACGTAAAATCAGATAATGAAAGCCAAAATATAACAGTTATATAAGCTTGAATTATTGAACCCTGAACCACAGATTCTGGGTTCGAATCCCCCATCAGAGTCGCCAAAGCTGTCACACCTTCTTTTTCACTACCCCTGATTAATGAAGAGTAATGAGAGAGTTTTTTCACTTTAAGTGACATTATTCGAATTTGGGATTTTTATTGTATTCAGAGTCGCCATCCGGATTTTTGGCGATGCTACGGGACACCGTTTTGTTTTGAAAATACCAAACCGAGGAATTTTGACTCTGTTTTGATTTATCTGCGACTAGAAATCCGAGTACGGAATTCCGTTAACCCGGGAGAAGGTGTTAGGCATTCCCGAGTTCCGTGGTTCTAGCACAGTCGCTTAACTATTATTATTTGGCCTAAATTTTCTTATTACTTACGTGTTTTAGCCTATTGTGCGCTTAGCCTTTTAAATTTTAACCGCTTTTGACGTTTATGAATTTATCTTGAATCAAGTCACGATGGCCTTTTGGGTCATCACATTTACTGTACGGTTGCTATGGCTTATTGACTCTGATTTTCTTTAGCCTAAAATAGAATTGTTATTTGAACTTAACAAATACATAATTGCAGATTAGGTTTGATTTTATAAAAATGCAAACAGTTTGGTCAATTATACTCTAAGTTCCTGTTTAGCGTCACCTATTCAAAAAGGAAAATATAACTTAAGTGGCTTCGTGTTCAGTATGTCATTGATGGAAGATGAGAAGTGGAATGAAGAATAGTAAGCTGGAATTTGGCTATTAGTGTAAATCGGTCATACTTACTAAATAATCGTAAAACAGATTATATGTGTAATTTCACTCCCAACGCAGCATGATGTTTGTTTGTTAGAGGTTGTATTATGTCATGTCTTTTCTTCTCTTTAGCAGATGTCAAACTATTACCCTCCCCCAAACAGGTAGTAGTATAATTCTTAAATATGAATCCACAAACTGAAATGATAGTCAGCAAAGGTTGATTCAAACGTTCTCTAATTCTAAGACACTCTATGTTGAGCTATTTTTTTTTCTTACAACAATTCTTTAATTTTCACAACGAAGCTCAAATTAATAAATATTGTCACACCTCCTTTTTCACTACCCCTTATTAATGAAGGGTAATGAGAGAGAGTTTCCACTTTAAGTGACATTATTCGAATTTGGGATTTTTATTTTATTCAGAGTCGCCATCCCGATTTTTGGAGATGCTCCGGGACACCGTTTTGTTTTGAAAATCCCAAACCGAGGAATTTTGACTCTGTTTTGATTTGTCTGCGAGCAGAAATCCAAGTAAGGAATTCTGTTAACCCGGGAGAAGGTGTTAGGAATTTCCGAGTTCTGTGGTTCTAGCACGGCCGCTTAACTATTATTATTTGGCCTAAATTTTCTGATTGCTTACCTGTTTTAGCCTATTGTGCACTTAGCCTTTTAAATTTTAACCGCTTTTGACGTTTATGGATTTATCTTGAATCAAGTCACGATGGCGTGCACTTGTTTGTTTTGGACACGTTATAACTACGCCACATGAAATTCACCCGCAATTACAACATGTGATTTTTGTTATGGTTTTGAGTTAGAGTCGGGGACATGAGTTGCCACACCCGAGTGCAGTTTATATAGTCATGACTATGGTCGTGACGGTTTAAAATGCTCATTTCAAGCAAAAGTTGATTACTCTCTAAGTTTTGTAAGTTTTATCTAAAAGGGTATTTTTAGCTTACAGGATATGTACATAAACCACTTTTGATATTTATGGATTTATCTTGGAACAAGTCACGATGGCGTGCACTTGTTGTTTTTGGACACATCGCAACCGCGTCACATGAAATGCACCCACGATTGCAACATGTGATTTTATTATTGTTTGAAGTTAGGTCGGGTCGCATGAAATGCGCACCCGAATGAGATTTATGTATCGTGACCATGCCACGGGAACTGCACTCATAGCCACGATGACTTATTAATTGTTCGCACCTAAAGCAACTAACATATTTGAATTATTTATCTTTGAGATTACTGTAAAGGGTTTATGGGATATGAAGCTTGATTTGGGGTAGAGGATACATTGAACGAAAATTCCCATGAATGAAATTAAGAAGTTATATTGAGCAACCTATGTCTTAACATACCAAAAGCATTTCCTTTTCCATGAACCTACAAGGGAGTTATGGGTTGGGATTGATTGGAGGTTCATATCCTGTTTCCAAACAAATCAGATGCCTTAAAGCTAAAAGATAGAGGAACGACCGTAATTGCCTTCTTTCTTATCAACTCTTCATCGACATCGAAACAAAGAAACATACTCAGCTGAATAAATGCATGAATGATGTTGCAATTCACATAATTAAAACAGAGAAAAGCATTTTTGGCTAAGCAAATGAATGATATTGCAACTTTTCACGTCATTTATGCATTCACACAGCAATTACAATTACTTAAGATGAATTAGTACCTAACCTTGCGGAAACTGAAATCTGAGGCAAGCAACATCTAAGAAATTGGAGAATGAAGCTTGGCAATCCACAAATCAGCAAAGCTGAGCAGGAAAAACAACAGCAACAATTTGAACTCTCGAGCCTTTAGACTTTAGACCTTTGTTTGAAAATATTGGAATTCAAGATTCATTCCTAGTTTTGGTTTTCAGATTTCGGACGCCTAAATTCAATTTCTTCACTGTACCAGCCCCAAGCTCCAACGCAACAACTTAATCAAAACCAGATGACATAGATATCACACGCAACACAAAATCAGCAAGTACTAGTTCTACTCTCCAGACCTGCAAACCAACTCCAGAAATCGATGAAGTGATATTGTGCCGGATGGTCAAAACAAGATGAAGGCTAGATGATTTTTGAGTTGTGTTAGAATAATCACCATCTTTACCCACGTCAAACTTGGTAGATGTTGAAATTGAAACATCTTCAACTGCATCTGTATATCGTTTCAATGTGGAATTATCGTGGCGAGGTACCACATGGAACTCCTCTTTTCTAGTCATGAAATTACCCATTGTATAGACAACATTTCTAGGTTGCTAGGGAAGGAAGTGGCTAAATTGGGTCGAATAAAAGCCAGCGAAACAGTGACGACGAAATACACCAAGCATCTTAACATCAAATTGCAACTCGACGGCAATAATATAGCTCAAAATTAGCCAAATAAAGGCTGACCTCTTATTGAAACTGTAGTTACTTATTTTAAATAGAAGTTATTCTAAATCGAAAGATTTGACACTAATTTCAAATACAGAAAATTCGACCACAATAGTCATCCTTAAATTTATGTTGGCGTTCATATATTGAATTAACCAAATTTCACAATCTACTTGGATTACACTACAATACAAATGCATTCATATCCATAATCATATCACAGCCCAAACATGATAGTTTAGCAAATTAGACCCAAATTTCATAGACAATAAGAGATATCATTTCAAAGGAACACATGAATACAGAGATATCGAGCTTACCGGTTCAAAGTCGAGAAAACACTAAGGAATAGACCAAATAGAGGTCAGAAATAACCTCGACTAGAGCTGAGCAATGATACCAACAGCAAACCGCAGCGTCGGATCAGGACGGAATCAAAAAAATCAAAACTCAAACTGGCAATTAGAACGGCGACGAACTCCAACCGAACTCAATCAAATTCCGGAAGGAAAGTAAAGAAAGGAAAACAGAGTCTTTAAAAAATGAAATTCAAAGATGGAAAGAAACGAAAATTTTGCATCTTTTCTGAAAATATAAGAACTGAGAAGAGAACTCATAAACCATAGCTTTGTTATAAAAATCGTTTGATTTCCAGAAAATCGGCCCGCAAAGTCCCCTTCTGAAATTTTTCCTAAAAAATATCTTTTCCGAAAAATTCCTTTACAAAAAATATCCTCCTGAAATTTTGTTCTCCCCCCGTTACCCGAAAAACTCTTACTTATAGCTTCACTCCACCCCCCTCCTTGGAAGCCCAAGAATCAGAAAAATATCCTCAAATATCTTTGTGTGTGGACGGGTTTGGACAAATGGAGGGCATGGATCTATTCTCTATCAATCCATGGCTCCCATTAATCTATAAATCGTCCTTGAAGAGAATCTTTCGCGTGGAAATCGGGAGGGATAAATTTATTTTGTCAGAGTCCGTTACTCTACGTGGCAAGATGATAGAGGAGGGAGCACGTGGGGTGAGTGGTGCGAGTGGACTTGCCGGTTTGTTTGAGTTTTCCGGCGAGTCGTGGGTGAGTGAGAACGGCGGCTGAAGAGATGGGTGACAAGAGGTGCGGTTGTGGAGTCTCTAAGGTTAGGGTTTGATAATGGGTTGTATGTATTATGATAAAAAGATTGATTATATCTCTTGGATTGGATGGGATAAAGGGTGGAGATTAGAAGGAGGATTGGGGCGGGTCGGTCCGGGTTCTGGATAGTGGGGACTGGGCTGGTCCAGATTTGGTGGAGGGAATTTGGGCCTGGGGTGTATTGGGTCAAATTTGGGGTTTGGGTAATTGGCCCAACTGGTTTTATGTCTTTCAACACTCAATCCATCTAATTAATTTAAATAATTCTAATTAATTATATTTAGTTTTAGCCTAATTTCATCTAGTTATAACTTAATTAATGAATTAATTAAAACTGAAACTATTGTTAACACTCCTAATTATTTAAAAAGCATTTTTTGTAATTTTCCTAATAAAAATGATTGAATTAGACAACTAAGTATTAAATTGAAACAAAACCTACTTATGCAATTTAAAATATTTTTAGTTATTTTATAAAATTTTAAAAGATAAATTATGACCATGCGATGCAAATAATTCACAAATAAACACTGAAATTCAACAAAATCTTTAAAAATAATTTATTTATTGAATTTTGTAGGAGTATTTAGTAGGTGAAAAATCACGTGCTCACATATATCATGAACATCGTAGCTTGCTTTAGGTGCAATTTTTTTAAATCATCGTGACTACGGGTACCTTCCTGTGGCATAGTCGTGGGACGTAATTTCCCATTCGGGTGTGCATTTTGTAACGACACGACCGGTCGTTTTGCGTATTCGGACCCCGATCCCCCAAATAATACTTCCTGTAGCGGCTTATCGTGATTTGTGACTTGCGGGGACGGGTGGTTCGGGATTTGGAAGTGTTTCGAATAGCATAGGAATACTTGGTTCCTTAAGGTTGGCTTTTAAAGCCAAGTTTGACTTCGGTCAACATTTTGAGTAAACGACCTCAGAATCGAGTTTCGACGATTCCAGTAGCTTCATATGATGATTTCGGACTTGTACGTATGTCCGAAATAGGTTTTGGATGACCCGGGAGCGTTTCGACGCCATATAGCGAAATAGAGTTTCCTTAAGTTTAAAATTTGGTTTGGAACGTGATTTTTTTGTTATCGAAGTCCGAACGAAATTCCGAGATCGGGAATAGTTCCGTTATGTCATTCCCGAGATCGAGCCCAGTCTTTCCCGTCCAACTCCGCATGTGCGAGCCCCAGCTCGCAGGCGCGAGAACGCAAGTGCGGTCCTCGAGCCGCAGGTGCGGAACACCCGTAGGCCATGCAGTGCGTTTTCATTTAAACACGGGATTTCTTTCATTTCTTCCATTTTTCACCACCATTGAAGACTTGAGAACTTGGGAAGGACTCTCCACAACCTAGCTACTAAGAGGTAAGTAAACTCCACTAAAATGTTAGATTATTGCACCAAAACTTAGGTAGATTAACATCTAAATAGTGGAAATCATAGGGGTTAGAGTGAAAACTTAGGGTTGATAAACTTTAGGGAATTTCACCACTTTTCTACTGTGAAATCATATAAAAATTATATATTAATGACCCTTAGGCTATGGGTGAGTGTTATCTTCGAAA
>MDKH01100122.1:0-11557 GCA_005239495.1 Nicotiana undulata
TAGGACGCCACGGGGCGCGTCCAAGGGGTCATGGGGCATGGATGGAAAGTCGCCCATGACATAACATATCATCAATGATCCCTAGAGGGCGCTTCATAGATCGATCCGCCATTTGAATTCGCATGGAAGCAGACCTAGGTTGACCAATTCCCAAGGTTTTGAAGACTAAATATGGCATCAAATTGATGCTATCTCCCAAGTCGCACAATGCCTTAGAAAAATCCGCACTACCAATTGTACAAGGAATGGTGAATGCCCCAGGGTCTTCAAGCTTGGGTGCCATTGAGTGCACTATTGCACTCACTTGATGAGTCATTTTTATAGTTTCGCACTCCATTGACCTTTTCTTTGTGACCAAGTCCTTCATGAACTTGGCATACCCGGGCATTTGCTCTAATGCTTCAACCAAAAGAACATTGATGGATAAACTATTCATCATGTCGATGAATTTCTTGAATTGGTTCTCATTCTTTTGAATTTCCAACCTTTGAGGATAGGGAGGAGGAGGCCTAGGCAATGGTGCCTTTGCTTTCAACACAACCGGTTCGATCATGCCAATTACTTGTTCCCTAGACGGGTTCACGTCACTTTGCAATTCCTCCTCATGATCATGAATATCAATTATCACTTCACTAGTTGTTGGCTCTTCCACCACATGTTCAACCTCAATAGGAACCTAATCATTTTTCAATTCATCATCATTATCAACAACTCTCTTTTGCTTTGAAGAACTAGCCTCACCACCTCGTTCACTTCTTGTGGTCACTGCCATGGCATGACCGGTATTGTTGTTGTTGTTCCCACCCTTGGGGTTCACCACCGTATCACTAGGTAGTGCTCCCTTTAGGCGTGTGCTTAATGCTTGTGATATTTGTTCCATTTGAACTTCAAGATTTTGAATGGAGATGTTATGAGAGGCAAGTTGAGCATCCGAATCCGCATTGTGTTCCATCATTTGTTTGAACATTTGCTCAATTCTACCCATGTCATTACTTGAGGAACCTTGGCCTTGTGATTGGTACGGGGGTGGATTGCTTGGTTGTTGGTACATCGGGGGCCTTTGAAATCCCGACCCCCTATTACCATTACCACCCCAATTGCCATGGTTGCCTCCCCATTATTGGTTGTTGTTCCCCCAATTGCTTGAGTTGTTATAATTGTTCCAATTTCTTTGCCTTTGATTGTTCCAACTTTGGTTGTTCCCTTGATTATTCCAATTTTGATTGCTTCCTTGATTGTTCCTTTTCCCTTGAAAATTGTTGGCATACATCACATCTTCATCTTGATCACCATAAGGTTCTTCTTGATTATACCCACTCACTCCTTGGTCGCATTGGTCATTGTTGTTTTGTATTTGATTCCCACGAGGCTTCGCTTGTTCACCAAAATATTTACCCCCTCCATAGAATGCACTTGCTTTGGGCTTTGTATTTGTTGAAGTTGTGCCTTAGCAAGTTGATTCATGGTAGTGGTAAGCTCGGAAATTGCTTGCCCATGATCTTGAAGATATTTGTGGAGTTTAATAACACTTGCATCACCCTGAGGCACATTTGCTCTACTTTGCCATGCTGACGATGTGTCAGCCATTTCATCTAAGATGTCACATGCCTTAGTGTAAGTTAGCTTCATAAGGTTTCCTCCAGTGAGTTGGTTGATTCAGTGCCCAGGAGAGAAGAATTTAGCAATGAACGTGTCCGCCAACTCATCCCATGTGGATATGGAATGGTTGGGGAGTCGCTCAAGCCAATATGGGGCTTTCCCTCAGAGAGAGAAGGGAAATAGTCAAAGCCTTAATGCATCCTCTGAGGCGTTTGTTTGCCTGCTTCCGAGATGAACCGGGTTCATCTGCCGGGGCACTGACAGTGTAATCACAAGACAACAAAGTGTCCTTCCCAAAGAAATCCTTAGCAGTAGCGATTTAAGACTTCTTTGTGGGAACTCCAAAATGACCCAGAACTGCAGTAAGTATAAATCCATAAGGAATCGCATGGGCCTTGGTGCCATTTACCACCCTGTCCAAAAGCTGGATGATCAAAGATGGCCAATTGATCTGCTTGCCTCTATATAGGCACTCCATGAGCGTTAGATCCATATAGTTTGCAATGTGCCTTCGCTCTTGTCTTGGAAGCAGAAATTTAATCACAAACTCAAAGAACAACTTGTGTTCAGGCTTCATCTCACTTTTGTACACTGCCCTGGGTTCAGGCTCTTCTTCATTGTCACAAAAGAATCTGGTGATGGTAAGTGCTGAGGCCATTCCATCCAAGCAAGGCCATCTATGCCTTGTATAATCATCATATCCCTCAGATGGAATGTCTAGAATGAATCCCAGTTCTTGTGCGTCAAATGAGACTCCAACTCTCCTAACCAATGATGTAACCCTTCCTCCAAACACAGTTTCATTCCCCGTGAATTCAACTACTTCATTTCTGACTAGCCTGCCCTCCATGCGAAGGACCATGTCCTTCCAGCCTTGAGCTGCCAGAAAATCCACTAAGTACCTCATGCCCGGCTCCTCCAGGTCTTTCAGTAATTTTCCCTTCAAAATAGGTCGCTTGCCAAACATGGCAACTCTATCCATCAACACTTCTCCAACCTCCTTCTCATCATCACTACACCAATCAGGATCATTATCTTTCTTAACAATCTAAACTTTCTTCTTCGACTTTACCTTGGACCGTGTCCTTGTAGATGTACCCACGGTGGTAGCAGACATAGGTGTTGACTTCTTTGAGGAAGTCTTAGTCAATTTTTCTTTGGGTGTCTTGACCACCACCAGAGTAACCTCTTCATTCTGTTGGACCAGGTCCAATATCTCATCAACAGCAATAGCCTCAACAGGCTCCCCTACTTTCGCTTTTCCTTTCTCGGCTCTCTTTCTTTTGCTCTCTTTAAGAGCTTTTTATAGATTTTCCTCTTCTTCACGAACAATATTTCTCGTAGCTCGTACCCTTGGAACAGGTACACCAATAGATTCATCAGTTTTCCTCTTCTTTGAGACCTTAGACTTGATGGACTTAGGAGTCCTCCTCTTCTTGGGGTTGTATGAGTACCCCAGTTTCTTAAGTCTCTCAGCCAAGGTTTCTTCCCCAGAAGAAACACGGAAGAAACACGATCATCTATTTCCTTAATAAGTTTTTCTAAGCCAGCAGCAGCATCCTCCACTTCATTAGTTCCCCCTAAAACTACAACATCATCTTCAAGATTATCAGGAATGGGGCCACAAATACTGAGTATGGAACCATCCTTCCCAGAACCCCTCACACCTGCATCTCCCTCATTCACACTAATTTTCCCAGTTTTTCTTGGCCTTCTTGGCACTTCCACTCCACCACAGACCCAAGAAGCACAAATCTATTTTCAGAATTTAACACAGAGGTAACATCAGTATTACCTTTCTCAGCACTTGACGAACTAGGTGCATCGTCCTCTTGTGCAGATTTAAATGATTCACTGGATGAATCAGGTTTGGGTTCTTCTTAGCTTGTAACAAATCTTCCAAGAACTTTGCTCGTGACCCTGAAGCCATAGATTTTCATGCAAGAACCTTGATACGACGGGGTTTTGGGGCTGAAATAGGGTTTGATGTAGGTCTAAGAGCCTCATGGTATTTAGGGGTTTCAGGGGATTCAGAACTATATACCGGTGGGGAATCAGACTCATATATTCCTTCATCGTAGTCACGATTTTGAGAATCAGATGAAGCAGACGACATTTTTAATTTTTGAGAGAAAAAGAAGAAAGGGCAAAAGACAATGAAGATTTGAGTGTTGAATGACTTGAACAGGGTTCGTCTATAGCTTTATTCACTATGGACAATGATGGCATATTTATAACTTGTGGCTGGGGTAATTGTAATGGAAGAGTATTAAGACAAGTAGGATACTAATCGATTAAGGACTGTCAGTGATTTGACATTGATTAGACTGTTTCTTTCCCCCTAAAACTAGGCTAATTTAATGAGACGGAACTTCTTGAAACTGGTTCATTTTGGGTAAGTACAAGAATTTGAACTGAACCATAAAAGGATAGAGTCCTACTCATGTATGACTGTACTTGAATTAATACATGTATGGAGATGAAAACGTACCTTGTCAGTCATGTAAACCAGCATGGATGAACCAGGTTCATCCTGGAAAAAAACTTTATTTTGCCTCAATTCACAAATAGAGAAACATCATTAGCAACTAGGGAATCATATTAATACATGGCAGAAGAGTATAACAACAAAGACATAGTACTGAGCAATGATTAATCTGATTGAGTACCCTAATTAACATTTCTAGCCATAAAACTTTCCCTTTTTTTCCAATAGGTGATCTTAATAATCCCTAATTCAAGCATGTTTCTCTCATAATGCTCCCTACTTGATGCTTTGGTAAATATATCAGCAATTTGATGATCAGTGGCATAAAATTCAATTGAGATCATCCCCTTCTCCTAATTATCCCTCAGGAAATGGTGCCTAATATCTATGTGCTTAGTTCTCTTGTGATGAACCGGGTTCTTAGTCATACTATCTGCACTAGTGTTATCACAGTAAATAGGAATACATCCCACATCTATACCAAAGTCCAGGAGTTGTTGCTTAATCCACAGTAATTGAGCACAGGCTGCAACCACATATTCAGCCTCAGCAGTAGACAAAGCTACTGAATTTTGTTTCTTGGTAGCCCAAGATACAAGGGAGGATCCCAAAAAGTTAGCCATACCTGAAGTACTTTTACTGTCAACCGGGAAACCTGCATAATCAGCATCAGCATATCCTACAAGGTCAAAATTACTACCTTTAGGATACCAAAGAGACAAATCAGTAGTGTCTTTCAAATATCTCAAGATTCTCTTCACTGCAGTGAGATGGGACTCCTTTGGATTGGCCTAAAACCTAGCACATAGTCTCACACTGAACACGATATCAGGTCTACTTGCAATAAGATATAGTAGAGATCCAATCATCCCTTTGTACGTCTTCTGATCAACAACGGATGAACCAGGTTCATCCACATCTAATTTTTTAGCTGTGGCTATTGGGGTATCTATCTCCTTTGAATCTTCCATTTTGAACTTCTTGAGGAGTTCTCTCACATACTTCTGCTGATGAATCATTGTTCCATGTGGAGTTTGTTTGATTTGCAGACCTAAGAAAAAGGTTAGCTCACCCATCATACTCATTTCAAACTCACTCCCCAATAGTGTAGCAAATTCCTTGCTGAGCTTCTTAGTTGTTGCCCCAAATATGATATCATCAACATAAATTTGTACAATCAGAAGATCTTTTCCCTTTTCCTTTAAGAACAAAGTACTGTCTATTTTTCCTCATTTGTACCCATGTTCCAGCAGGAATTTTGACAATCTCTCGTACCAGGCTCTAGGTGATTTCTTGAGACCATAGAGAGCCTTGTCAAGTTTATATACATGATCAGGTAATTCTTTGCTTTCAAATCCAGGAGGTTGTTTTACAAATACTTTTTCCTTCAAATAGCCATTGAGAAAAGCACTCTTTACATCCATCTGGTGCAAAGTGAATTCCACGTGTGCAGCAAATGCTATAAGAAGTCTGATTGCCTCCAATCTTGCCACAGGAGCAAAGGTCTCATCATAATCAATTCCCTCTTCTTGGTTGTATCCTTGAACAACCAGTCTTGCCTTGTTTCTAGTAACAGTTCCATCCTCATCGAGTTTATTCCTGAAGACCCACTTGGTGCCAATTATTGATCTGTCCAGTGGTCTGGGTACCAAGTGCCATACTTGACTTCTTTCAAATTGATTCAGCTCATCTTGCATAGCAATTACCCAGTCAGCATCTTTCAGGGCTTCAGCAATGTTCTTTGGTTCAATCATGGATAGAAATGCATCAAACGCACACAGATTTTTCAAGGAGGATCTAGTTTTGATTCCAGATCTCAGGTCTGTTATGATGTTCTCAAGAGGGTGAGAACTCTGATATCTGTGTGGTTTGAGAGCTAGTTGTTCACTTCTGGATTAATCCAAGTTGTCTTGTTGCAGTGGAATAGGATCAGGACTAGTGTTTTCATGAGAGATTCCCCCTGTCGAGTTGCGTGGGGTTGTTGGATCTGGTCCATCACCTGTTCCATCTCCCATAGGTACTTCAATTTAGTCATTGCTCCTCACCAGTCCAAGCTCCTCATCTTCTGGTTTCTGTCTCTCAGATAAAGTGTTAGTTTCATCAAAGACAACATGTACACTTTCTTCTACACACATAGTTCTTTTATTGTATATTTTATAAGCTTTGCTATGTGTAGAATATCCCAAGAACACTCCCTCATCACTTCTGGGATCAAATTTTCCTAAAGAATCTTTGCCATTATTATGCACATAACACTTGCATCCAAAAGCCCTAAGATGGGATATGTTGGGCTTTCTCCCTTTAAGTAATTCATAGGGAGTTTTCTCTACCAGAGGTCTGGTCATGCATCTATTGATAATATAACATGCAGTGTTAATTGCTTCTGCCCAGAAGTTGTGAGGAAGTTTGCTTGATAGAAGCGTGGTTCTTGCCATGTCTTCAAGAGTTCTGTTTTTCCTTTCAACAACCCCATTTTGCTGTGGGGTTCTAGGAGCAGAAAAATTGTGACTCACACCATGTTCATCACAGAACTCAGCAAACTTAGCATTCTAAAACTCAGTACCATGGTCAGATCTAATGGATGCTAGTTGATGTCTTAGTTGATTCTGAATCTTCTTGACAAATGAGGTGAACATTTCAAATGCTTCATCCTTAGATGCCAAGAACAAGGTCCAAGTGAACCTTGAGAAATCATCTACTAGTACCATAACATATCTCTTTCCACCTCTACTTAGAGTTCTCATGGGACCACAGAGATCCATATGAACCAGTCCCAACGACCTGGTGGTACTGTGATGACCCAAAAGGTCATCCTAAGTAAATTCAGCTAAATCTGTGTTCCGAGGCCCCAAAAGCCTTCGTTAGTCTCACCTCGATATGCATGCACATCCCAGGCGTGTAGCCGGAAAGTCTGTATGTTGAAATTTGATAAAAATGGAATTTTATGATAATTAAATGAATAAAGTTGACTTTGGTCAATATTTTTGGTAAACGGACCCGGACCCGTGATTTGACGGTACCAGAGGGTCTGTAGGAAAATATGGAACTTGGGCGTATGCCCGGAATCGGTTTCCGAGGTCCCAAGCCCGAGAAATGAATTTTTTTTTAAAAAAAATATTTTCTGAAAATAATAAAGGATTTTAAAAATGAATAATTATGTGAAAATCGTGTTACCGGGCCCGTATTATGGTTCCGAATCTCGGAACATGTTTATTATATGTTATGTGACTTATCTGTGAAGTTGGTGTAAAACGGACTTGGAATGACGTGTTTCGGATCAAAATTGGAAAAATTAAGCTTTATGAAGTTTTAAGAAAATTCTATGAGTTTTGAGGTTTAATTCATTGTGTTTGGTGATATATTGGTGATTTAAAAGCTTGGACAAGTCCATATTATGGGTTGGGAGTCGTGTGTATTTTTGGTTTTGAGACCCGAGGGCTCGGGTGAGTTTCGGGTAGCTAACGGGGTGTAAAAGTCATGAAAAATCTGGTGTTTAACTAATTTTCTGGTGTCTGTCAATTTGTTCAGTGCGATCACATTAGTAGCTCTGCGATCGCATAGAGTAAGGCTGGGAGGGGGTCACTGATGTTCTATGCGATCGCAATGTATGTTCCGCGATCGCATAGGGTACTGGGTGGTCCAGGGGTCTGGGGTGATTTGATCAGTGCGGTTGCGTGTGGGGTGCTGTGATCGCATAGGGTGGGGGCCATAGGTTCTGCGATCGCGTAGGACTTTCTGCGATCGCGTAGGGTTATCACCAGGTCCTCTTCTGCGATCGCAGAGCACAAATTCGTTCAGTCATTTTAAAATTACCAAAAACAGAACCTTATACGAGAATTTCTAAATCTCAGTCTTCTCCTCCATCCCCAACCCCCATTGACGAGCCTTAAACCAATTATTCTTCCATAGCCTCTTGGATAATCTTCCTAACATCGATTTCTCCCATTTTACTTCCATAATCACTAGAAATCTAGGCCTAAAATCATAAAATCAAGTAGAAATTAGGGGTTTTGGATAAAGTAGGTTTTTGGGAAATTTGGGTGATTCAACCTCAATTTGGGGTCGGATCTTGAAACAAATCATATATTTGAACTCGTGAGGTTATGGGTGATCGGGTTTTGGTCTGAGCCTCGTGTTTGGACCAAGCGGGCCCGGGGTCGAATTTTGGTATTTTGGGAATAATGCTAGGAATTGCATATCTAGGCTATGGGATTGTGTTATTGAGTCTTTATTAATATTATTGAATTAATTATGCCTAGATATTGTTATTTTGGAGTCGGATTATAAAGGAAAGGCGGTCTTAGAGGGTTGATTGCTATACTTTGGACCTGAGGTAAGTGTCTTGCCTAACTTTGGTGAGGGAATAGGTATTATTTGCTAAGTGTTAAGTGATTATCATGTTCATTTCATAGGTGAGGTGACGAGTACCTATGCAATGTGTGTCAAGCATGTCCGTGAGTCTATTTTGATAGAAATTGCAGTATTTCCTCCATGTTTATCATATTATGAGATTGTATCTACTTGGTAATTTATTCTTGTTGAAAGTATTGGTTGTTGAGCTTGAGAAGTGTTGATACGATTGATAATCCAAGTGTAGAGTATACAATTGAGGTGATTGGACATAGCTGAGACCCTTGTCCGGCATTTATTGAGTTATTGATTGATGTTTTCCCCTTGCCGGGTGATTTAAACTGTATATTTCCACTATGTTGTACTCCTTGCCATTATATCTGTCACTGTTTGGTGAGGAAGAGTGTAAATCACAAAGGGTGATGCTGTGCCATGATATTTGATTACATTGCATAGTGAGGAAGAGTGTAAAGCACGAAGGGTGATGTCGTGCCATGATATTTGATTACATTGCATAGTGAGGAAGAGTGTAAAGCACGAAGGGTGATGTCGTGCCATGATTCACATTGATTATAAGCACGAAGGATAATGTCGTGCCATGATTTATATTGATTACAAGCACGAAGGTTAATGTCGTGCCATGATTTATATTGTCTTACATTGTACATTGCATTGTGAGGAAGAGAGTAAAAGCACATAGGGTGATGTCGTGCCATGATTTATACTATTTCACGTTATAAATCGCATTGTGAGGAAGAGAGTAAAAGCACGAAGGGTGATGTCGTGCCATGATATTTGATTACATTGCATTGTGAGGAAGAGAGTAAAATCACGAAGGGTGATTGTATTGGTAAAAAATATATAGCCTTACACGTGTACAAATTTTGGATGACTCAGCCAGCCAGGTGGACCAATCAAAATATCACACGCGGACGCGGGATAAAGAGATACGGTCGATACAAGGAATTAGTTACGGAAAGATCACCAAAGAAGAAAAGGCACGGTCATGACGAATCCGGACGCAATAACAGGCCGATTCGAAGATCATCAATCAATGTCTCGTACGTTATGCAACTCCTAAAATAACAGTTACTATTCATCTTTGTAACGCCTCCTAATGCAATAATTAAGCATTCAATAGGCTTCATGACAGAAATACAAACGTTGTACTAGGAGACCATCCCTATAAAAGGAATGTTAATGTAACAAACAGGATCTTGGGATTTTGGGGGAAATAAAGGATTCTTTCGCTCTCAATTATCGATATTTACTCTATATTTGGTTGATTTGATTATCAGTAACCCAAGTTTTTCTTAAATTAAGCTTTAGTCAAAAGAATTCATTTTTTGGTTAAACAAATTGGTTTTGTTACCAGGAATTCTGGTAATCATCGTTTTTCATTACCAATCGGTATCCTTAAAATCATGTCAAATTTCAACAACAACGTCAGCAATAATGACGATAACAATCAGCAAATGAGTGAAACTCCAGCTTCAACTCCTCCTCGAGGAACTCCACAAACTTCAAGAGAACCATCTCCCGAGAGAGTTGGCAATCGTAACAACAATGAACAGATAGTGGAATCATATCAAATAAAGCAAATGATCACAGAATACGTGGGACAAGATTTGCGAGAATTTGCAAGAGGATTACCACAAGTACCTCTAACACCACCGACACCCGTCACTAAATAATGTAACTCCAGTGGAAGATTTACAAGTAGACTTGACAAATTCAACCTGGAATGAAACTCTCAATACATCTCCTAAAACACGACCAGGTACGACTAGTAATTCAGAATTACAAAATTTACTATAAACTATGCAGAAGCAGATAAAAGAACAGAACGAACGCATCGAGCAAATCCCTGGTGTTCCACCTATTATCAAAGGAATTGATGCTGATAGATACTCTCAACAACCTTGGAAGCCAAGTGCAACCCTACTACTTATACCTAAGAAGTTTAGAATGCCTGATGTCCCCAAATATGACGGCACGACTGACCCACGTGATCACGTGACTGCTTTCACTACTGGAGTAAAGGGCAACGATTTGACAAAAGAGGAAATAGAATCAGTCCTTGTCAAAAAATTTAGAGAAACACTCACGAAAGGAGCCTTAACCTGGTATGCTCTTCTCCCTGAAAACTCTATAAATTCTTTTGCTGAACTGGCAGATTCATTTATAAAAGCACATTTTGGTGCACAAAAAGTTGAAAAACGAATGAAAGATATATTCAAAATAAAACAAGAAGACAAAGAATTTCTCCATGAGATTGTAGACAGGTTTCAAAGGGAAAGAATGCAACTACCAAGGGTGCTTGACAATTGGGCAGCTATGGAATTCACAAGAAACTTAAACGAGAAAAGTTCAGAAGCCACGAGACGACTTAAAGAAAGTCTAAGAGAATTCCCAGGCACAACATGGAATGACGTATACAACAGGTACAGTACTAAATTAAGAATTGAAGAAGATATAATCACACGATCAAAAGATGAAGAATATCATAAAACAAGGCAGCCGAAATCAGATAAAAAGTCAGGTAAAAACAGGTATGATCCTTACTTAGGACCCTTGAGACGTGACCAACATCCTAGGTTCGAAAATACAAAACTTTCAGAAAGAGATATGAACTCATCCTCATTAAGATCCAGGATAGATCAAGATGAACAATTCCGGAATATTACCCGAATTGGACACCATAACTTTAATATAAGTAGCACTGAGCTTGTCTCAATACTAAGAAGTATGGGAGACAAGGTTAAATGGCCTAAAGAAATGCGTTCCAACCCTAACAGGAGGAACCTCGATCAATGGTGTGAATTCCATAACGATCACGGCCATAGGACGGCAGACTGTAGATATTTACAAGGTGAAATAGAACATTTATTAAAGCAGGGTTATTTAACGGACTTGTTTAGTGATAAAGGTAAGCAGGCATATATGAAGAACAGGCAGGAACCACCAAAGCCACCTTCCCAAAAGCGAACTGTCAATGTAATACACGGAGGAGAAGAAGTAAACGGGATAATATGCCAGTTAACTTCAAAAGTCACAAACACTCACGGAAAGCGGGTTCGAAAAGAAATGAGCGAAGAGAAAATATATTTTGACAACGCA
>ML285403.1:0-17110 GCA_005239495.1 Nicotiana undulata
TATCTTGTTCTGGTAAGGAAGAGGGGTGATATTGTTATTTATGCACGAGGGGACATGCCGTGCGGAGTGTCGATATTGTTATATATGCACGAGGGGACATGCCGTGCCGATTGATATTTACTATATACACACGAGGGGACATTCCGTGTTGAGATATTGTGATATATGCACAAGGGGACATGCCGTGCCGATTGATATTTACTATATACACACGAGGGGACATTCCGTGTTGAGATATTGTGATATATGCACAAGGGGACATGCCGTGCCGATTTGATATTTGTGATATATGCACGAGGGGACATGACGTGCCGATTGATAGTTGAGATTACGCACGAAGGGACATGCTGTGCTCTGTTATTTGATTGATTCCCTCATACTGATAGATGTTCTCCGGTTTCCGTTTTTACTTTCCAGTCATACTCTCACTGTACCGTTAAGAATTAAATTTTGTTATCCTGTATCCCCAGCATGTACACCCCATATCCTATTTTATCGTTTAAGTTTCGATATTCTTGCTGCTCTTTAAATATCTTTCCCCCTATTTGTTTCCCATATCCCTCCTATTAGGTCATACTTGTTTCAGTATCTGTTAATTCTTGTACNTTTCAGTCACGTTAGAGCTTCGAGGTATACACTGGCGTCCGTGGATCCCGAGGCTTCTTTCCTTTATCGTTTCATTGTCTTTCTTCTTTATTTCCAAGACAGTGTTGCACTTTCATTCCAGACTTGTATGTAGTATTCTAGTAGCTAGTCCGTGGGATTGTGACACCCCGGTTTTGGGAGTTTACGTTATTTCATGATTGTTATGTTCTTCCTTTCCGCATTCAAGTTTTGTTATTTTTATTATCGATGTTGGAAAGATTATTGTTGGGAAATATGCAAAAAAAAAAAAAGAAAAAAAGGTATGTTATTGACGTACGGTTAAACGATTTTCCACTATTATCCCAGTATATGATTGAATTAGTTAAAGTTAAAAGGTTAGCGTTTTATTTCTTATTAAATAATTTTAAATTACTATTGCAAGTTATACATTGGCTGGCCTAGCGGGTTCAACGTTAGGCGCAGTCACGGCCTAAAGGGTGGGAATTTGGGTCGTGACAGGTTATCAGTCCGGAACCCGTTCTTGACTTCCCAAGATCAGAGATTCCACGGTGAGCTGCTTCCCTTGATGCCGTTCAGCTGCACGTTGGAGTCTTTCCTTTTGTTATTTTGTCTATTTCATCTCAGACAGTAGGATAGACGTATTCTTTTGATTCCTTCTACTAGATGCATGTATACTTGTGACACTAGTTCCTGGAACACACATTGGTAGACTATTCTTTTGGGAATGTAACTATTTAAATTTGACTTCTTCGATCATTGAATTTAAATTTGCCTTTGATATTTGTTATCTCCTCATGCTTGTGACAAAAACTCAAGTATTGTTGGAAAGGTTTTTATAAAATAAATGGGACTCACTAGATTAATTGTGTCAGCTTGCCTAACATCGATGTTGGGCGCCATCACGACCTAGATTAGAATTTGGGTCATGACAATACTTATCCAAGTCATCTCAATATACTAGTAACTGATAAAGCGAGTGACTTAACACACAACAAATGTGTGCCTTTTCCTTGAAGAAAAGATTCCAATAATAGTGAAGGCGGTGATATTTTTGCATCCCAATTGAAAGAAGGATATATTGAAAGAGACAGAAAGCATATATTTCATCAAAGTTCTTTACCAAACACAATCTTCATCGAGCGGTGAAATAAATGTTCAACAAATTTGTTCGCTTGATAATTTGGTGTTCTGTTCAGTGAAACATGAGCGACCTCCACATTTGAGAAGTTGGTATACAAGATCGGAATACGTCATCTTGAAGAAACAAGTTGATATTTTCATCAGGGGGAGGCAAATACGCGTTGTACACTTTTTCCCTAGGCTAAGATTTTATTCCACTGGATTTTTCTGGCAAGGTTTTTAATGAGTCAACAAATAATGCGTATTACAAGATATGTGTACTCTTTTTCCTTCACTAAGATTTTTTCTCACATGGTTTTTTCTTAGTAAGGTTTTAACAAGGAACATTATCTGTGGACATCCAAGGGGGAGTGTTATGAAATACGTATTATATGGATGTCCACTAATCAAATATAACTCCCACTACTTTTCTCCATTATTGAGATAATCCCCACTACTTCTCACCATTATAGTTATAACTCCCACACCTCTATAACCTCCCCATGATCTTCCCCCATTGACTCAATAGTTAATATCATGTTCATGATATCCCTTTGTATTACCTCAATGTCATCCTATAAATAGAGGGTTTGGGCATCACATTGTACACAATTTGAAAATACTTGAATACATGGAAGAAATAAGATAGTTCTCTTCTTCCTCTCTACATTTTTTGACTATTTTCTTGTGTCATATTATTACTTTGAGCATAATTTTTTAAATATCAAAAACTAAAATAAAAGATAGATGATAAAGCTTGCCAAAGAGAGGTGCCATGTCAAAATTTTTTAGCACTCTTTTATATAGATGTATAGATGTTGTATCCTTGGAAGAGGCAAAAAAAATTAGTGAGGACACTATCTTTGATAATTTATAATTTATAATTTATATGAATTTATGAATTATTTTTATACATAATTAATTGATACTTATCACTAATTTCTTATTCTCTTTCCTTTTAGATGTAATTTGCATGCTGTAACACTGGAAAATATTCCTTAGAAGAATGGACCTGAAGAAGAGGGTACAGTAATTAAGGTAAAGTAAAATTACACACATGAAAATATTTTGATGTACTATATAAAATTACCACTTATATTAAATATTTTGAGATGGTTCAAACATGTTAGGAAAAGAAATATTGATGCCCCTATCAGGAGGTGTGAGAGGTTGGCTATGGAGGGTTTGAGAAGGGGACGGGGTAGGCCTAAGAAGTACTGGGGAGAGGTGATTAGGCAGAACACGGCGCTGTTTCAGCTCACTGAGGACATGGCACTTGATAGGAGGGTGTGGAGGTCGAGGATTAAGGTAGAAAGTTAGTAGGTAGTTCATAGTGTTCACCAATAGGCTTAGTAGCATGCATTTCCCTCCATATTCTTTGATTTTTATCACGGTATGTGGTTTTGTTCACCTCAGGTATTGTATTCTGTGTTGCTATTATTGGATATTGTTTACTTCTTTTTTCCTTCTTTTTCCTTCCTTCCTTGCTTCCGTCTTCTTCTTCTTGCCTTTCCTGAGCCGAGGGTCTATTGAAAACAACCTCTCTACCTGCATTAGGTAGGGGTAAGGTCTGCGTACAGACTACCCTTCCCAGACCCCACATGTTGGGATCAAACTGGGATTTGTTGTTGTTATATAAAATTACCACTTAATTGGAATACACTTCATTAGATTGGACCTCATAAGATTAAAATAAGTAAAAATTATCATATGTGTCTACGTATATTTCAGACACTAATTAATTATCTTGACCTCGGCAAAGAAATTCTCCATATAATGATCTACATGATTTTTTCACATAAATTTAATTATTATAATAATATTTTATAAAATTATATACACATAGCTAGCCGAGAAACTAGTACTTTATTAAAAGTGAGAAGGTCTTGAGTCAAAGTTAAATTATAAAAATGCCCTTCTGAATAATAATCTGAATATCTTACCTAAATGAAATATTACTTATACGATGTGACTGTACTCTTGAAATGAATAGCCACCAATTCATAATTTCGTTTGACTCATGTTTCATGTACCATCGCGTCTCTTCTTTATTTGTTTTTCTCTTTCTGCTTCTACTGATTTTCTCTACCATTTAACGTTCTTTTCTTTCCTCCAAGTTTCACTAAATTGATCAGTGGCCAAATATATTACCCTAATCTCTATTTTTACCTACGAGAACCCACTGCAAATTTTAAAATTTCATGAAGTGAAAAGTAAGTTAAAATCATTTTTTCTTTCTTTATTGTCTTATATTGTTATGATCTATTTGTGTGCTTGTTGATCTAATTTCTTCTGGTTGCTTGAAAAGTTTTTGCATTCTCCGATTGAAGATAATCTATGTATTTGTCACAGATGTTTATCAATAATGATTTTTTCATTGAAATCAATTAGAAAAAATTCAAATGATTCTAACTTGTCTAAAATAAACTAAAATCAATTAGTTTGAAGTATAGAAGAGTAACGATTCACCAAAGAAATAAAGAGGTGCCAGGGGATGAGTGGTTGCAGGACACATTGTCCACTTGGAATGAAGTATCGTGATATTTTCAAAAAATTAGACAAATGTCCTTCCAAATGAATGAAGAAATGAGTGTGGCAATCATGCATGAGAAATTTAAGACAAGTATTATACAATTGTTATGCTCTAAGTCTCTCTTAACGCCTATAAATCGACATTCAAAATAACCATCAATCATCATCATCTTTTCCTTTGCCTTTTCGTTCCTCTTAAGCTTCCTTTTCTTTCCTCCTCAAAATATTGTAGCCTACTTTTTTTGTTCTCCTCTTTTAAATATCTAGGTTTGTAATTTAATATTTTGATGATTGCTATATCCTCCCAAATAGAGGTAGGCTTGTTTAATCCCGGAGAGACATTTCACACTGTTGAAATAGCTTCTTAGGACAGTGCCTAACACGGTTAAAGCTAATTCGTGTATCTGCTTATAAATAATATTATTGCGGTGTTGTTATTTTCCGATGGCATTTCCCTACAATCTAAGAAACTATGGCAAACAACACTGATGATGAAAATACTACTGATACTATTAATACTGACGTTACCTCCGCTGCCCCAGTTCCAGTTGCACTATCATATGGCAGGCCATTTCCAGATGTGTCAAATATCGAATTTTTCGCTAATGAAAATTTCGAGCAATGGCAAGAACGTATTTTCTCACTGCTTGATGTCCATGGTGTTGCACATGCACTGCTGCATCCACAACCTAGTCAAGACACTGATAATAAAATAGTGGAATCATGGCAACATGCCAACAAGGTATGCCGCCATACTATATTACAAACTATTTCAAATGAATTGTTTGACGTGTATTGCAGTTATAAGGAAGCAAAAGCTATTTTTGGGAATCCTCAATTAAAAAATTCACTATTGATTGCATGCTTATTGAATATGCTGAACATAGTGCTACATATAAATTTCTTGTTTTAAAAAGTGATGTGCTTGATTGCAATATTATAATTGAGACAATGTTGAGTTCTTTGAATTTATTTATCCATTGTCTGATAAAATTTCTCATACACCTGTTGAAATAAATAGTGAAATTACCGCTGGAGATGGTGAAGAAAGTTATCAAGGCTAAAGAAGTACTGAAGAACAGACACTTTGAGCCACCACACAAAAGAAGTCTGATCAGACAAATCTACCTATCTTTTCTTGGTGACTATAGTCGAGTGGAATGGAAGAGCTTAATGTTCAACAATGCAGCACGATCAAAAGCAAGATTCACGATGTGGCTAATGCTGCATGGAATGCTGCTGACCTGTGATAGACTAAGTAAGTGAGGGATTGCTGTAGATACTCAATGTGTTCTTTGCAGAATGCAAGAGGAAACGAGAGAATATTTGTTTATGCAGTGTGCGTACACAAAGAATATTTGGAACAAACTATTTCCATGGTTGCAGATACAATATTTGGGAGCACTGGATTGGCAGCAGATCACACAATGGACAATCAAATGCTCTAAAGGGAAATCTCAATAGGCACAAGTGTTCCAAATTGTGTATGCAGAAGCAGTTTATCAAGTATTGATTGAAAGGAACCTTCAAATCTTTGAATAAATACCAGAGTATGGGAGCATCTTGCGAAGGAAATTGCCTATGTTTGTAGTGTTCGAGTAACACCTAGGAACATGTCTTTCATGCATAGCCTGTGTTTCTAAGGAGTAAACTGTGCCCTTTTGTCATGAGATCTGATAGCAAGTTGTGTTAGCTTTGCTATGGTTTTGTAATTAATTTCTTGGTGATTAATAAAATAAGTTAGTTACTAATTTTTTATTTTTTTTCGAAACCATTTATGGAAAAAGACAGCACCCGGAAGAGTTATAATATGAAAGGTAAGTTAAAATTACACAAGTTTATAAAAATATTCATTTGATGTACAATATAAATAAATTAATATAATTCATATGACTATTATTTTAGAAAAATTAGGTATGGTCATCAATTGTTACTTTATGGTGTGATATTGCTGAAAATCAAATGGATCTAATTAAACTTTAGTCGTCCTATCTTTATAAGTTCACTCGATATTCAAATCTTGGTCCCGAAAAACAAATCATTATCATATAACGAGCCACATTGATCATCAACATAAATTTATTGTACTTATCCTTTAGTGTGTAGTAGTTTTTTTCAAATCGTTATTTGAATAGTATTAATATTATTTTATATAATTATGTACTAGTACATGATTCCGCTACACGTGCAAATAAAAAGAGGGAAAACCCCTTGAATTAAGAATTTTGAAATTGCAGAAGCCCCAAATCTTCGAGCAAATTGGAAAGCGAGGAGGAAATGGAAGGCAGCGAGAGCGAGAAAGTGTTTGATTCATTGAACCTAAATCCGAATCTCTTCGTCAACGAGGCCCTCAATGTTGTAGACGAGTTAGTTGACGATGCTTTTGATTTCTTCCACCAGTAAGTAGGAGTTCCCTTCCTTCATGTCCAACTAATTTTCGTCCAAATTCTATTGCTCTTTAGTTTTCCTTTATGACCTTCTGTAGAGAGGCAGCAAATCTTCTGAAAACTGAAGGCACTAATCGATCGGAAGATCTAAAAGAGGTTGGTTTTCATTGTTTTTTTTATATTGTTAAGTTTAAGCAGCTCAGGCCACTGACAGACAAAAAATTTCATTTGTAGGGTGTGGCTGAAATTAAGAAAATGATCCAATTGACTCTGGACAAGCGGTTGAGTTTATGGGAGAAGTACTGTTTGATCAACTGCTTTAAGGTTCCGCAAGGGTTCACTTTGCCTAAAGCTGTAAGTTCTCTATTATTGGTGTTTTTTACTTACCTCGGTTGAGAAATATAACTTGTTTCGTATCAAGTGTAAAGCTTCATTTTCTGCACATTGGAAATCCAATCCCTCTCTTAGTAAATTTTAAACATATCCGTTTTACTTATATATAATGGCGAATGCAGGAATTTCATCAAGGGGATTCAAAAACTATAAAAATTAAAGACGTGATGAAGCTCAGGGATTCAACATCTAATATATATATAACATAAAATAAACTTTTACCTTGTATATACTTTGTAGTTTTTGTCGAATGAACCCTCCTTATGCCCCCCTAGCTCCGCCCATGCGTATATACTATCCCTTGTTTAAGACATGCATATTTGAGCACTAAAATCTTTATTTTGGATATGATCTGCTTAATCATTCTGCCTAATTTTGTTCAATAGCACATGTCAAGTTACAGATATGGAGTTTGAGAACAAAAATAATTTGTTTATAGTGAATTGGTTGTCCATTGGGTCTTCAACCATCTCTGTCTCCCTAAGAAATAGGAGTGTCTGGACCAGTTGGTTAGAGTCTTTCCGTGATAGCATACAGATAGAAAATGCTGTCACTCAGCTTGGTCCACTTCGTTGCCAAATAGTAAAAGGATAACTGTAGGAGTCGAGAAGATTGGTGCAAGTTGTTCATATGGATATGGGTCAAAGAGCATGCTTTCCATTCCACATCCTACTGAAAGTGCACAACTGAAGAGGCAACAATCGCAAACCTGCAGTTATATCCATGTACAATTATTGGAAAGTACAAGGAATATAAGCATCTATCTTCTATTGATAATTCGTCTGATTGGGAGTAAATGGAGCTCTTTAGATGAGCAGAATGCCTGAGCGGTGATGAATTCTCAATCTCGGTGACCACTATTCATGGATTTTATACTTTAAATGTTATTTATTAAAAATTGATTCATTATCTGCTGATGGCTTTTAGACACTTTTATCTATGAATTAAAATTACTTTTGGCATGTTTATCTAGGATGGACCATCTGGTGACACTTCATTTAATATTAATGCTGTGGAGAATCCTGAACTAGATGAAAAGTTGGATTTCTTAAGGAACAAGATTTCTGAGGTAGGGGATCCTCAGCAAATTAGTTGATGCTTTATGTCTTTATAAATTGATAATTCTTTCCTTTGCAATTTATGATCTCTCCAGGTGGGAAAAGAGTCTGCTGAGCTCAACAGAGAACTACAAGCTCTCGAAAGGCAGTCCTTGTTACGTGATCACTCTGCTGCCTCCCTTACTGAAGCGTTGGAGTTGTATCAGCAACTGGCAGTGGATGAGAAGTTTGAAGGTAAATATTTTTCTGCAAAGCTTCATCTTCGTAAATTCTTCTTGACTTGAGGAGTCATGAAAAAGCATTTTGGGAAAATAGCGACTTAATCTGATACCTTTCTGTGGATACAAGCCTTTATTACTGAAAATAGCACGTATGTGGCGTTTTATAACTAGATAATGCCTCTTTTTATTTTTCGGATCCGAATCTTCTGCAGCTGGGCTAAATAAAGATATGTGTTACTGCAAATGATCTGGATTTTCATATGAACATACCTGCCTTGGATTTTGACTACAATTTATGCGGTGTTTGTTTTTTAGTTTTCTCTTTTCCAACTAATATAGGTTACCTTTCTTCCTTTGCCAAGACCTTGAGTGGCTTGGAATTTTCCACCTTGCTATTAATTGTTTTGTTGCTCTTCCATTCCAAGGGAGGTTCAGCCAACTATGGAAAATTCACTATCTGCACAGACTCATGGGTATGGTCAGTTTTTTGGGGTTCTGCACCTTGATATGGCTTCTAATGTCCTAGCAACAATAAAACAGCGAAGAAGAGAAGAAGATAGAAGGACGGCTGAAACTGCATGTCTATCTTTGGCCAAATAGAAGATTGAATTTGCAGAAGATGTGGTTGTAGCTTGTGAGAAAAGTAGGCATGTGTGTGTTTTTGCATAATGTGCTGATCATCTAATTTCTCTTAAATTTGAGAGTGGAATCGACTTAATCCAGCTTCTACTTCTATAGTTTTCCTACTTCAGCTTATTATGTAATTCCTTCATGGAATTGAAATGGTGATTGCACTCCAAATTTGAAATCCTTAATACGGGAAGATCACCCCGAAACTTTCCGTTGCAGGGATTTGTGCTTCTTAATGTTATAATTCTACTAAATTCAAGTTATTGAATATGGTTCTTTTAATTGGCCATTTTTTGCCAGAACTGGTACGAACTGCATCTGACTTTCAAACCAAAGTGGAGAATTTGGCAACCAGAATGGTGGACGACACTGAGAACCAAAGAGCAAAAAAATTTCGCACTTCAAACGGGGAAATGTTTAGATTGAACAATGATGAAGGTGAGCATTCTGGCAAACTTAATTTAATTATCTGACAATGCCCTTGATAGAATTTACGCGCTAATTATTGCATGTTATCTTGTAGGCCTACTGAGTGCGACACCGGAGGAACTTCAAGTATTTGGGGATGATATAAAGACTCTTCGTGACTAAACGGTGGCTTAATTTACTGATGCTGTGAAGAAGTGTTCTAGGTTCTTAGTAATGTAAGAATTTTTCTCTAATTAATTGAAAATGCTGAGGCCTCAGAAAACCTATAGTAATGTTAGGAGGAATTTCTTCAGTTGAAGGCCTTGGCTTCTTAGTTGAAGTCCGATTTAGTCATCAAACCAAACTCTAAAACACCTTGCTAGGATGTTATTTTGCCAGAAGTATTGTCTACACTTATTGAAGTTACTATGTCCCTTCCTGCATCTCATAGGACCAGTATGAAGAGATGATATGATAACAAAGGGTGGAAACTATTGGGGGTCCATCTACGAAGGCCCTTATCTCTACAAACCAAGCAATGCCACAAAAGGAAGCACTTGTTCTAGCTCCAATAGTCACATATTCACAGTCGGGATACAACCACTCTGAAGCTGATAAGACTATTAGTTCTGCTTCCATAACTGGTGGCTACTTCTGTAGGTCTCAAACTGATCCCTGTCTTTATGGAAGGTTTGCATCTTTTTCTTTGCTAACCAACTTGGTAGCTCGGTACATGTGTACTGTTTCATAAATTAGCTCAACCTGATTTTGAATTCAAATTATCAGGTACTTGTACATAGACTTACATCCAGATGGAATATAGTCAGTTACTGAAAATCCTAAAAATAGTAGAAATTTCACAAGTTCAAAAATCCAATATAGGTGCGCGCAAGATTCTCCAATACATTGTGAGTCAATAGCAGAGGGTATTGTGCCTGCTATGATACGTTTTCTCCTTAGGGGAAGACAGTAGAAAAGACATTTATATATTGACACACACAGGTGTCTACAGTGTTGCACGTCCAAGCAGGTGTGGTTACCATTGTTCCAAAGAAAATTTTGTAAGCAGTAAACCTCCTCCTCCTGCTTCATTGTCTAGAGAATTATGGAAGGGCGTAAAACACTCTGCCCTTTGCATTTCTTCCATTGTGCTACTTCTATTGAATCTTGCTTTCTAAGCCTTGAAAATGGGGATAGGTAATCTTGCTGTTAATAATTACCTAACAAGTTGCAAAATCTGTGCCTTTTTCCTCTCTTCTGTTTTTGCGGTTTTTGATATACACTATTTGACATTGCTTTAAAGTTTATATATATTTTGTGCAGACTAGCTTCTTTGTGAGATACAAAAATCGAAACCTTTCTGAATGTATCAATAGGAAATAGGGGTGGGCATTCGGTGTTTCGGTTCGGTATTTATTATTTTGGTTCGGTACGGTTTCGGTAAAGTATTCGGTTTATGAATACCAACGCAAATATCCTCTTTATACCCTTCGCCAAAAGAGCACATAGAGTAGAAAATATCTTTTGGCAGGAACAAACGATAATAATTAAGAAGATGCAGTAATTACTAAAGCTAAAACATAATAGAAAGTGAACTAACACCCAAAATGCCTTAAAACGCTACAAAAGCTGTTGCATTTAGAAACAGCTCTATAAACGCTACAAACGCTACATCACATTCACTGTGATTCACAGCAGTCTAGAACAAGCACAAGAAGTACCAACTAGGAATTACATTGGGCTGGGCTTGGGGCGACGGGAAATGGGAATTACATTGGGTTGGACACTAGGTGTGTTAGTATAGGTAGGGTCCAAAAAAATATATACTTAAAATTTCGGTATATTCGGTATATTCGGTATACCGAATTTTTAAAATTGTAATACCGAAAACCGAACCGAAATACCGAAAAATTAATACCGAAATACCGAAATACCGAATTAATTCGGTTCGGTTCGGAATTCGGTTTTTCGGATTTTATGCCGACCCCTAATAGGAAATAGAGTATCATAACCAGTACCCATAGTAGTCGCACACCGCCATCGATGCAACTTAAAACTACAATAAATTTATCTCTTTATAAACCAAAAAAACCCTCCTGTTAAATTTGGAGAAATTTCCCAAAAAGTTCATAATCCATGGGGCTTATTTTTGTAGGTATAACCACATAAAATGCCTTGGATTAAGTAGTATTTTTTTTGTAATAAGACAGTAATCTAGTTATGTCATTGTTCCTTTGTCGAGGGTCTATCGGAAATAGCCTCTTTACCTTCACAAGGTAGGGGTAAGGTCTGCGTATATACTACCCTCCCTAGACTTCACTTGTGGGATTACACTGGGTTTGTTGTTGTTGTTGTTGTAAGAGGAACCTAGTTGTAAATCAATTGTCAAGAGGCAATCAAATCTAACTGGTAACATAGTTTCTTAACACTAATTTGATGTTTCAGAATTTTTTTTAGCAATCACGCTACTTCGGAAGTTTGTACTTTCATCTATATTCCTTTGGGTTAAGGCAGCTTTGACAGAGTTGTCATATGACTCATACATACTTGAGTTATTTTAACACAATCATCGAACTAATAATGTTCCGAGAGAATGAAAACCTGGTGGTTTATTTTTTTAAAAGATATAAGATCAAATAATTGTACATATAATAAATTGAAAGATGAACTGGAAACCGCAAGTAAATTGAAATAACTAGTATAACGAGTAAAATACATCCCCAGCTCGCTATAAAAGTAATGAAAAACCATATTATTTGGCTTAATTATATTCTACAAAATATTGGCTGAGACTAAAAAATAATCAAAAATTACATCGCTTTCTCTCCTCAGCGTAATTAACTTTCTAGTCATGAATTAGCCGCTACTGGACTTCAGCCCTATACCTTATACCTAAAACTGGTGTAAGGCAAACCTTGTATCGGCGTTCATCTTTTCTTTGGCGTTTAGCTGTGGGCTCTTCTTCAATCTCACGAAATTTCCTCTCGTGTGCCGTCACAGCGTCTGTGGGATTCCAAGTAATAACCGCAATGCCCAGAACAATAGGAATCAGAGGGCGGCCCAAATTGGTAGGTTTAGACATCAGGTTCCGAGCAAAGGAAGAGACGCCACGGATGATGGGCACCATTGAATAAAGCGGCACACCAACATAACATAATATTTCGTAAATGCTATCATCCGCAGCATCGTCGTGAATCACAGCGTCACTCGGCAAGTAGAAAGATTTGACAATTAGTGGACTGTCTGGTGCCTCCACTATAGAATCCCCTTCCTCTCGCAGATACTTAAGGAATTGTTGAACCCGAACTTGGATCATGAAAAACGTCACAGAAGAAGAAGAAGGGTTGTTGCTGTTCTTCGTCCTTGGAATGATAGAATCGTCTGTTATAACTTCATATCAACAGAAGTTTGTAGATTCACCATCTTCAATTTCTGTTGGGGCGATAATACAGAGAGCAATTCAGTAAGCCAAAAAGAATGCAAAAGATGGTGATGAGTTGTTCAAGCCGTGTAACGCTTTTATAGACTTTGAGGAAAGCCTAATTTGTGTAGAAATAGGATTCTCAAAGTTTCCAAAATTGTCTAGGTTTCGGAAATTAAGGAAACAAAATGGTAACTTGAGAAGCACGGTAAGGCTTAGTGTAGGAAAAGGAATCTCAAATTTCCGAGATTGTCCTGGTTATGGAAAGTTTTGAAATAAAGGAAAATTTTGGTAACTTAGGGTGTGCTTGGTACGAAGGTTTCCAATTTTTTCATGTTTGGTTGGCTTAAATTTTTTGAAAAATATTTTCTTCATCAACTCATTTTCTTTCAATTGGAGAAAATGTTTTCCATATCAAGATAAGGGAAAATATTTTTCAAAACTCTTTCTCAACCTTCCCCACCCTATTTACCCTCACACCCCCCACCTACCCCACCCCACCCTCCCTTACCCCCACCCTCCCTTACCCCCACCCCCACCCCTACCCCCGCTCCAGACAATTTTTTTTTATTTTTTTTACTTTTTTTATAATTTTAAAATTTCTATTTATTTTTCTGCACCCCCCTCCCCACTTCGGACAAAAAAATTTTTTTTTTACTTTTTTTTGTAATTTAAAATTTCTGTTTTTTTTTTCCTACACCCCCACTCCCACACCACCCACCCAACCAGCCCCCCCCTCCCCCGAGATTTTTTTTTTTAAAATTTTATATTTTCAGTTTTACTTTTTTCATCTTTCGGTTTACATGTTTTAAAATTTTACAAGTTCTAAAGATATGAGTTCGGAGGTTTATGTGTTTCGAAGTTTACGGGTTTAGAAATTATAAAGTTTACGGGTTTGAAATTTCGCGGTTTCGAAAGTTTTGTGGTTTAAAAGTTTATGAAATTTGTGGGTTCGGAAGGTTGTGGTTCGAAAGTTTATGGACTCGTGTTTATTGTATCAAAATTATTTACGAATACTCTTGAGAAAATATTTTCCTTGATTTGCGTACCAAACACAAAAAATGAATAAAATAACTATTTATTTTCTAAGAAAATATTTTCCTGAAAAATATTTTCCTTTATACCAAACACACCCTTAGATGCAAGTAAAGCAATTGTTGCCTAAATAAGTACGAGCGTACGAAATCTTACTCAACAAAATTTTCTAGCTAATGGTTTCACATCAAATTTCCATCATTTAATTTTTTGTTGTTCTGCATCTTATTGCTCCTATTTGATTTTCAATTAGCTAGCTTTGTTGATTTAACAAAACAAAAGTTCCAACAAGAAGTGACATTGGAATACTAATAAAGGCTAGCTGGGCTTGCATAATTATTTAATGACTTTGAGAGACCATATTTCAAATAATTGATTAAAAGGCAAATAGAAAATATGGTATTTAAAAGCTTCTTGAAATGGACCGAAGTTCTTGTTCAAGAATAATGAGAAAATGACATTGTATAATCACTCTCAAAATAATAATCGAAAAATATATATATTTGTAACCAAATATAAATAGTTTCGGTCGCAGGCTAAAAATAACCGCCAAGAATAATACTATAATGGCTGAATAAACTAAGCCGGTATATAGGACTAATATTAGGTAGATCCACATTGTGACCAAAAAGCTCTCGTGAAAATAGCACGGGCTAGCTAATTGTCACGACCCAATTTCGGAGTTGTGATGGCGCCTGTCGTGGAACCAGGCCAGCCACTTAACTATAACAATTCTAGGTTCGATTATTGGAGAAAATGCTCATTTTTAATAAATCAAATTCAATAATAGTGGAAAATTCATAATTTGGAAACAATTGAAGGAAGGAAAATAAAATTCAAATACTACAGCCTCGGATCCGGTGTCACGCAATCATGAGCTACTAGTACATAAACAAGACCCAAAAGAAGGGGAAATGATCAACATAGTATAAAAGTAATGAGACAGGTAGAATAAGAGAAGAGATGACGAGATCACGGTCGCCAGCTGCTACCTCGTCAACTCCGATGAAACTGCTGCGACTCACTGACCAGAGCTGGATCTCAATGTACCTGGATCTGCACACAAGGTGCAGGGTATAACGTGAGTACACTAACTCAATAAGTAACGAAAACAACCTATGGCTGAGAGGTAGTGACGGACTAAATCTCCGATAATTTGAACAACAACATATAATTTGAATATGACAATAATATAGTATAAAGTAAGCGAAATGCACCGAGTTATATCTGTAAACTTGCATATGTTCGTGTAAAATCAGGAATGCTATGTATACATTATCCATTCTCACAAGGAAGTCCACTCAGTACTCGAATCGGCCATCAGGCCCAGGGAAAATCCATCCCAGAATATGGATAAACACAGTGACATAGTCACTCGGTACTGAGGAAAAAGATAGGCCAATCAAGCCCCACGGAGAAGATCCATCTCCGGAACAAGACACCACGGAGAAGATCCATCTCCGGAATATATCACTCGGACAAGATCCATGTCCAGGGAAGATTCATCCCTCAATATCTGTGCGCTCACTGGGTGTGTAAAGTAAGGGTGGCTAACGGGCCGGGCCCGGGCCAACGGTCCAAGTGGGCTGGGCAAAACGGGCCCGGGCAAAACGGGCTATATGGGTGGAACCGGCCCCCTACGGGCCTAGACCACATGGGCCCGGGTTAAGCGGGCCAAACGGGTCCGGGCTATTTTTTTTTTAATTTTTATGTAAGGCAATTTCTTGTAAATCTTGTGATATAAATCTTGTAATTCATATTTAAACACAAAAAATAGTATGTTTCTTCAAATTAATAATAATATTAATTCAAACTTGCACTAACATTGAATAATAAATTAATAGTACATCAAATTAATTTAACAAATTACAACATTAAGCATAATACGCCTAATAAAATTAAAATAACACAAGTTTGAATTAAACTTAAAATATTAGATATGAATGTCTTGAGGACGCGCTTGACAAGACTTGATTATATGCATCTTTAAAGAGCCTGTGCCCTCCACCTTTCGCCGGGTGAAGACAAAACCACAGTGCTTGCACGATATCGTGTAAGTTTCTTCATTTTCTTCTACCAAATTATAGTGTTCCCGAACAAATGGGGTAATTCTGGAACCACCTGGCATGATTTAACTTGAATTGAGAATTTGAGTAGAGAGAGATTGATGATTTTGTGAGTAAAAATGAAAGAAAGAGGTGGTATTTATAGTTGAGAATAGAGAAAAAGTGTAATTATAAAACGTTTGGGGTTAAAACAAAGTTTGGGGGCCAAATGGCTATTTTTTAAACATGCCAAACGGCTAGTTTTTTAAATATAGCCGTTGGCTATTTAATTTTTTTAATGTATTTGTATTATATTATCTAAGGCAATTTATTGTAAATTATATTATATAATTATGACTTATGTCTTGTAATTCAAGTTTAAACACAAATATTCAAGGAAATGTCTTATAATTTTTATTAATACGACATTTTAAAAAATGACAATATCTTTCTTAGTCTTCATCCCCCCATTGGAATGAGCACAACTAAGGTACTAATACCACCATTAAAAGGGAAAAAAACTAATCAAGATGTGCCAAAATACAAGTTACATATTAATCTACATAGTATCTCTAACAATTTTCATAAATCCTTCAATGTTGGGAAGAATTTTCGTTGGTGGTGGCGGAAAAGAAGCTTGTTCATCACCGCTTTCGGGCGAAGCAACATCCTCCGCAAGTTCCGCTAGCATTTCTTCATAAGCTTCGTCTATATCCGGTTGTGATTCAGCAAGTCCAAAATTTCTTCTTCCGGCCGGATCCAATCTCTGAAGAGTACTGATTTTTCTAAGCTCTCCCTACACGTGTCCCCTCTTGCTGAGCTTTCATTTGTTGAAATTTAATTTTAGCATCAGGGTGTTTCAGTATGTGTCTACTCAAACTACCCGTACCCCCACGGTGGTCATTAAATTTATGAGACATCAAGAGGCCACAAGTTTTACACTTAGCCTTATTTTGATCTTTTAGTTGAGTAAAAAACTACCAAACAAGAGATGTTTCGGCTCGTTTACCACGTTGTCTATTAAAAGTAGGGATTACTACAGGAGGGTCATCCGGGGCATCATTTGAATTATTATCAGTTTGGTTAATAACAAGACTAGCAGGTGTATCATCTAAATTGGGTTGAGTTTCATCTAAATCATCATTTTCCTCATCATTTTCATAGATAGGTGGATTACCATAAAGAGAATTCATATGTTCATCATTTAATTGTGAACCTGGTGTAAGATCATGTATAAACTGACTATCGGTAAATT